>PYAF01000329.1:2904782-2914873 GCA_007407185.1 Glycine tomentella
GGCGTGACCAGTCATGCCCAGTTCTGGGCGTGACCAGTTGCCCCAGATGCGTAAATAGTTTCGAAACGGCACCAAATGCGTAATTTTTTATTTAATTTGTATTTCATTGGTTTTTTTTGCCTCTGTTTTTTGTTTTTTAGTTACCAAATAGTCTTTTTATTTCTTTTTTCCTTTCTTTATATCAATTATTTGATTTTTCTGCTATATGTTAATTTAGCAATTTTGGTCATCCTTGATTGCTAGCATGAATAGTTTACATCTACTAGTATCTTTATGATCTTTCATAGATATATGTGTCATGCAAATTTCTCCTAGTTCAACTAACTATTTATGGTTCATGCATTAATTATTTGGTCCTACTTGATATCAATGGGATCAAGGATACTAATATATGGAAGAGTTGGTGTTGGACTAGCCAAAAATCAAAGTTTATTAGAAGCTTGATCTAAAATTCCCAAAAAAGTTAGCTTTTTATGATTAAATCGGAAATAATCCAGCATAAGGGGGATTATTTAGAGCAGGTTCAATGGACAATGGAGACGGAGACGGAGACGGAAGAATAAATGGAAAGTATATAAACTCTAAAATAGAGCAAATTGTCTGTAAATGACAAAATGATTTTGAAATTCAAAGATTATAAATTCCCAAACTAAATCTTGATGATGCAAAAGATTTAGAAATACCAGAGTATGTTTTTATCATGATAATATTAAAATTAATTAAGACGAAACTTAAATAATCTTGAAGTAAAACCAGTATGAAGATGATTTGGAGAATTTTGAAGTAGAAGGTCCAGATCGAGGTTTTAAGTTGATGTCTCCTCCCTTCTTCATTCACTTATTTATAGGAGTTACATGCTCGGGATCCATCCGGATTTTTGAAATAAAATATTACAAGATAAAAAAGATAAGATAAGGTGGCCGACGAACTATACAAATTGGCCAGTACAATAATTTTCATATTGTGACTTTATCCTGCCGACTTTCTTGTTGTTTTTTTTCGACAATTTTTATTGGTTGTTATTTTTCAATATGAGAATTCTTCTTTTGCAAAGTAGTCAAGTATATCCTTATTTTTCTGATAAGGATTCGTACATGTGCTACTACATTCATCTTTTATCGCCTTCTGATTTGGATTATTGAGGCTTTTCATTCTTTAAAGTCTTTCTCTTTTCAAATTCTTCTTGAGATGAGCAATAGCTAACTCAGCCATAATAATGAGGACCAAGAAAAATGAGTGAAGAGTCCAAAGACCAATGATTAAAGAGACTAGATTGTTCCAATGTTTTGAACATAAATTGAGTTCTAGATATCTGTTTTAGGGGTTCTTTGATGTGTTTAAAATTTCTAAAGATTTTCTACAAGTTGTATTTTTAATCTCAAGTCCTAATTCTGCATCTATGATGATGAAAATGGGACATGAAATTCAACACGAATTAGACTTTTTTTTAAAATGTAATTTTGAATAAGGAATGTAATTGAAGTCCCACATTGGAAAGAAATAGGAGAGAGACACCACTAGTTGATTATAAATAGTTATTCATTTATCTTATGTACCGGACCTTTGATATGAACCAATACGGGGTTCATTGTTTTTATAGATCATTCTTGAAAAAGGCTTCTTGTTATAATATAAGAAAAAGATGTACGTCAAGTGTTTGACAAAGAGAAACAAAGATAAAGACAATTTGAAAAAAGTGCAAAGTAAAAAAAATGAATTTAACAAAATATAAAATAAAATAAAATAAAATGTGGGAAAGACAAGAAATGGAAGAAGACGTCACTCCTTATGATAAGAACCAATGTTTGGTCCAATTAAGAACCTAAGAGGAATTTCCTCTCACACTTTTAAAAGTACAAAGTTTTTATTCAATTCAAAGGTCCAGTACATAAGATAAATGAATGACTATTTATAACCAACAAGTGGTGTCTCTGCTTTCCAATGTGGGACTTCAGTCATATTCCTTATTCAAAATTACACTAAAAAAAGTCTAATTCGTGTTGAACTTTATGTCTCATTTTCATCATCATAGATGCAGAATTAGGACTTGAGATTAGAAATGCGACTTGTAGGAAATCTTTGGAGCTTTCAAACGCATCAAAGAACATCTAAAACGGACATCTAGAACTCAAGTTATATTGAAAATATTCGAACAATCTAGGTTCTTTACTCATTTTTCTTGGTCCTCATCATCCTTTGAATTGAATAAAAACTTTGCACTTTTAAAAGTATGTGAGAATAAGTTCCTCTTGGGTTCTTAATTGGATCAAACATTGGTTTTTATAAAAAAATTCTATAATCTTTGTGGCAAATTTTCACGGGACTTATCACTCTTCATAAAGTGTGGTGTCTTCTTCCATTTCTTGTCTTTCCCACCTTTTTATTTTATTTTATTTTATTTAACATTTTGTTCATGTTAAATTTGTTATTTTTGCGCTGCACTTTTCTTCATATTGTCTTTATCTTTGTTTCTCTTCGTCAAACACTTGGTGTACGCTTTTTTCTTATGTTATAACAAGAAGCTCTTTCAAGGATGATCCGTAAAAACAATGAACCTCGTGAAAACAATATGAACACACACAATAACCAAGAGGGGGGGTGAATTGGTTTAAACTTGGTCTTTTAAAAATCTTTAAGAATCAGAGTAATGAATATCGTATCACAATTAAACCAAGAATGCTTCAACCAATCAAACCACTCAGCTCAAGAAAACAATTATAAAACTTTCACTTGTTGAATATGAAAGATAGCACTGAAAGAATAACAGATTAAGACAACAAGAAAAAATTAAAGAAAGTAGTCAACACAATGGTTTATACTAGTTCACTTCTCACCTTGAAAAGGTACATCCAGTTCTTTCAACCACAATGGTTAGAATTCCACTAATAACAAAAATATTCTTACAAGCTTTTACAACAATCACTCTTAATCAGACCTTGATTAAGAACAAGACTTCTAAACACTTTAGAATCCAGACATAGAGATCACCCACCTCTACTCTTATCCCCTAGGAACACCTATCCTAGTAAAGCTTTAAGAAATTTTATGTTATTAATACCAAAAACAATCTCAAAAGATTACACAACAGAGTGAAAAGATAGCAACCACCTTTGATCCTGTAAATGCAGTATAGAAATGATTTACCAGCCTTGGATTTAAAGATGGAACTTGTTTCAGAATCTTTTTTATAAAACTTCTTTTGAAACTTGCCCAATAAGAAACCTTCTTATGAGATCTTTGTATCTTAAAGATTTTGGGACTTTGACTGAGTTAAACACTTGAAACCTTTTCTTGCACAAAAAGCTTATGAATGAACTTTTCAATTTTGTTGTTGTTTTTCAAAAACACCTAACAGTTTTTTATAGAAATCAATTTGTAATTGTCAGTAATCGATTAAATCGCTCATGTAATCGATTAAAACTACCAATGTAATCGATTGTTAACAAGTTTAATCGATTAAAGTGTTCTTGAGCTTTCTGAAAAAGATTTATGAACACAGTAATCGATTAATTCGTCAGGTAATTGATTAATACAACAATCCTAGTTTTCAAATACGTGCCCATTAATTGATTACCACAAGTCGTAATCGAATAACACAGGAAGACTTTCTGTGACTTTGTGAAGTGTAATCGATTACCATTCCATTGTAATCTATTAAAGTGTTCTTCAAAGCTTGAGTAATAGATTATCACAAGTTAGTAATCGATTAAAGCAGAGAAAAAATGCTTTTCTAAAACTTTGAACTTTGAACACTTTGAATGTTATGCAATCATGTAAACCATTTATTTCAGAAAAGTTTTTTTTCCATAATACATATGCTTTTATGAAAACATGAATGCAAACACTATGAATGAGTTTCATGCAATGGATCATTGGAAGTTTCATCTTATACTCAAGTTACAACTACAAATCTAATTGATTTGTCATGTAGAAAAACCTAAACACTTGTAGACTTGAACCTCAGCTTCTTGATCCTCTTGAGCTCTCCTTGACTTTAACAATCTCCCCCTTTTTGGCTTTGATTATGTCGAACTTCAATTGAACATGTTGAACCTTTAGTGTTCTTGTAAGGAGAAAATTTCCTGGAGCTTTTACTTAAACCTAAAAAATAATAAGCCTCTTTGCCAAGACCAGGTGTTAAGTAAACATTGCATAAGCTCAGAACATCATTGGTATGTGTATTGCTCCCCCTATCATATATAATTTCATATATTTTAGAATAAGAGCAATGCTTATGTTCATTTAAAAAACAGAGTAAACATTTATCATTTATTATTTATATTTATCATTTATTATTTATCCTTCATTTTTCTTTCCTCTTTTAGTTACTCAGCATCGTTCATATGTATATATTCATTTGTTCATTTTTCCCCCTTTTGGCTTATCAAAGACAAAAATGTTCCAAATATAATAAAATAAGCAAGGAAGAGTTAGACAACTTAAAAAAATTTATTTATTGATGGAAAGATGCAGAAACGAAAGATAAACATTAAGGACAGTTGCTGGAATTGAGAGAAAGCAAACAACACAACCAAAAGCAAGACATTACATTCACCAAACTAGAGATTATCAAAATCCTTAAGATCCGTCCTAGTCTCTATGTTTTCTAGCTTAGCTGTAATTTCATCTAAGGATGCATGAACATCAACTGAATGTTCAGAAAAAAAAAAATTTGTAAACTTAGAAAAAAATTCATCGAACAAAATACTCTATCCATCGAAGAAAATACTCTATCCATAGTAGAGGAAAAAAATGAATTGCAGGGATGGAAAAGCCGTATGCATCAATACACAGAAAATGCTTGTACGGTTATTGAATATTATTTTTGCCCATTTCTTTATTTTCTTATTTGTATTTGATGTAGAGCTATCATTGCATTCATCTTTTGAATCATCAAGGATTCAAAAGGGCTCAATTGTAGATCAGCAGGGTTAGCTTCGACATCTCCTTCCTCAACTTCTTGCTCCTCATCTGCGCCTCCTTGTGGAGCTTGTTCTCCAGCCATTATCCATCCATTTGGAGTTTGCATCAACCCCAACTTGGTGAGATGCTTGACAGAGATGAGGTTGGTGATGTTGGTGGTGTTGTCCACAATTTCATTTGAGACATCAATCCCAAAGTAGTCAATGAACCTTGAGACTAATACAACATAAGGAAATTGGTAGCTTATCAACCTTTTAGACTTCATCATAGTCTCCTCAATGACTAGAACCTAGTTAATCTAAGTTGTAGTCTTCGTACCATACATCAATTTCAGGTCATCATCTGTGATTTGATCATGATCAGTGGACCTTGGTGTGAGGATGTAGGTGATGATATAGTGAAGAGGTCGGTCTTCACCAGTCATATTGCCAACCCCTAATCTAGTCTTTAATCTTGCTTGTGGATCCAGCAACATAACCCTGTATGTGAAGTGTAATCGATTACCATTCCATTATAATCGATTAAAGTGTTCTTCAAAGCTTAAGTAATACTTTCCACAAGTTGGTAATCGATTAAAGTAGAGAAAAAATGTTTTTTGAAAACTTTAAACTCTGAACACTTTGAATGTTATGCAATCATGTAAACCATTTATTTCAGAAAAGCTTTTTCAATAATACTTATGCTTTTATGAAAATATGAATGCAAAAACTATGAATGAGCTTCATGCAATGGGTCATTGGGAGTTTCATCTCATACTCAAGTTACAACTACCAATCTAATTGATTTGGCATGTAGAAAAGCCTAAACATTTGTAGACTTGAGCCCCAGCTTCTTGATCCTCTTGAGCTCCCCCTGACTCTAACACCCCGTATTGGTTGAGATCATGTGGTATCTTGAGCCCAGATCCTAGAATTTGCCAATTTCTTGTGTTGTGTCCACAATTCTTTAATTCTTGTTTTTTTTTCTATCTTTTGTTTTCGATCTTTATCATTTTGTTCTTTTATTTCTCATTCCTTATCATTTGGTTCTTTTATTCCTCGTTTTTTTATCATTCTGTTCTTTTATTTCTTGTTCCTTATCATTCCGTTCTTTTATTTCTCGTTATTTATCATTCCATTCTTTTATTTCTCATTCTTTATCTTTTGCATAATTTACAGCTTCGTTATATTATACTCATATTATTGTTGTAACAACGTTATTCTACGCACCTCATTCTTAACTGAACTATTATTGTTCACAATTGGGCATCAACTGAAACTCATTTGCGTTAGTGTAAAAAAAAGGTAGTAAATTTACAAAAAAAAAACAAGAAGAGAAATTCAGAAATGTTTCTTTTAAGCTGCATGTTGTAAAAAAATTGCTTCAAAAGAGAACCCCTCTACACTAATTTATTTGACAATTGTGAAAGTTTATTTGTGATTCTATAACGTTATTCCTTTTTTTTGTGCAATTGGATTTTTTTTCTTTCTTCCTAGTTCTGTATTGTCTTTGTTTGGCTCAAGAAAAATGAGTGAAGAGCCCAAAGACCAATGAGTGAAGAACCTAAATTGTTCTAATGTTTTGAACATTACTTGAGTTTTAGATGTCCATTTTAGTCTTTCTTTGATGCGTTTGAAAGCTCTAAAGATTTCCTACAAGTCGTATTTCTAGTCTCAAGTCCTAATTCTGCATCTATGATGAATAAAATGAGACATGAAATTTAGACTTTTTTTAGTGTAATTTTGAATAAGGAATATGTAACTGAAATCCCACATTGGAAAGAAATAGGAAGGAGACACCACTTGTTGGTTATAAATAGTCATTCATTTGTCTTATATATTGGACCTTTGAATTGAATAAAAACTTTACACTTTTAAAAGTGTGTGAGAGGAAGTTTCTCTTGGGTTCTTAATTGGACCAAACATTGGTTCTTATCAAAAGTTATTATAATTTTTGTGGTGAATCCCCACGAGAATTATCACTTTTCATAAGGTGTGGCGTCTTCTTCCATTTATTGTCTTTCTCGCCTTTTATTTTATTTTATTTTCTTTAACATTTTGTTCATGTTAAATTCATTATTTTTGCTCTGCACTTTTCTTCATATTGTCTATATCTTTGTTTCTCTTCGTCAAACACTTGACGTGCACCTTTTTTGTATGATATAACAAGAAGCTTTTTCAAGG
The DNA here is from genome assembly GCA_007407185.1 of Glycine tomentella. Classification (NCBI taxonomy): domain Eukaryota; kingdom Viridiplantae; phylum Streptophyta; class Magnoliopsida; order Fabales; family Fabaceae; genus Glycine; species Glycine tomentella. The sequence goes on from PYAF01000329.1 coordinate 2,911,868, forward strand.
ACGATCCGTAAAAACAATGAACTTCATATTGGTTCATATCATATAATGACTCTTTTGTGCTAAGAATAATGTTTTTTTATCTGATTTATTATCTAATTGACTTCTTGGAACTTTATTAATCTTAGCCCACTGGACTAATCTTTCTTTGCTAATTAAATTGATATCAAACTTTTTTCACCATTTGATTTTTATTTGTCTTGATAACAGATGGATATTGGTGATATCATCCAGTCTTGAGTAGGTATATGTCCAGCACATTATCCATGTAATGCCTTGTAAGGCTACAAAGGATATTAGTCTATAGCCTTCGACAAAGGTGGTCTGCTTCTTGAAGAATTGAAACATCTCATTTACTTCTAGTGGGAAAAGGGTTATGGTTGGTCAAAGTCTAAGAACCATTTCATGAACCATTTTCGAAATTTAAATGAAAATCCTTTTTTAAACCATATAAACCAAGAATGTTTATCAGGATTAAGATATAAAACTTTATTTCAAGCTTCTATGTAATCAAAATAATTGTATTCTTTTGGAATAAAAGATCTTGAAAAGGATTTTTGGGCATACAAGGTTGTCTCCAATCAATATCCTATAAACCTTTTAAAATCTTGATTTTTGAAAGTTGTATGATTCCCTTGACATCTTTGTTGTGAGAGATCTCAATAGAATCTATATCTACCAAAAAAAATCATTAAAAGTTCTATTCTTTTTCTCATCTACCCTTGGATACTGCATATCTTCAGGGAAAATCTTGGTTGCTAAATCTAAAGGAGGTAGTTTTAACCAATGTCTTTTGAGCCACTATAAGTGGTATAACATCTTTTTTATCAATATAATCTGGATTTGCTTATGTATTGGTCTCGAAGGTTTGGGAGGTATTAACTCTCAAAATCTCTAGGACCTATTAAAGTATTGATGTATTGTAAAGGAGTGTATTTATTTGTTGATGGAGAAGGTCTTCTCACATGGGATAATATATTGGGTCGGATATTTGGATTGGTTGAGGGTCTAGATGTACCAGTAATTGCCAAAGGCTGCATTGATTTTTAATCTTTATCTATACCCAAAGGGGGTCCATATTGTTCTTTTATGGTAGCTTTAGTACTAGTATTGGCTTTGCGGCTCATGTTGAACCCTGTAAAAAGTCTTTGGTTAAAAAATCTGGTAAAAAATTATTTTCTCCTTTAATATGTTCTATATCAAAATCAAAGCAAGCTAATAAAGGTTGTCATCTTGCAAAAATATGTTTTGACACTAAATTCTTTATATCTTTTTGTAAAACACTTGGGGCTGCTTTACCGCCAGTACAAATTAAATTTTTTTTATTAAATAAGTTATCTTGAAATTTTTGCAAACATAAGATTATTGAAAGTATTTCTTTTTTAATAATAGAATATTTCTGTTGAGTTGGATGTTAGATACCCGAGTAATATCTGACGACCTGTTCTTTAGATATTTGCTGCTTAAAGATGTGGAAAATAAGGAACACTTCACACTTAACCAAGAGGGGGAGTGAATTGGTTAGTCTTGGTAAATTAAAATTTCTTTGATGAAAATCAGAGTTTCAAATCAGAGTTTTATTGTCCTTTGGATCTTTATCACAAAATCAAACAATAATCTTTATCACAAAATTATTCCAAGACTTGTTATGCCACAAGAACACACATGCAAAACAGAGTTCACACAAGTATAGTCAAATCTGCAGAATTTAAATCAGAACACAAGATTTATACTGGTTCACCTCAAAACCTATGAGGCTACATCCAGTTTCTTCTACTCAACTCTAGAGTAGAGTTTCACTATTGCAAATATTATTCTTACAAGTAATTACAAGCTTCTCTTCATCAACCCTAGATGAAGTTCAGAGATCTAAAACTCTATTAGATCCTTAGAAGTCACACCCACACTGAGAACACTACTCAGCTGTCCTTGGAGAAACCCTATCTCCACTTGGAGAAACACTATCTCCACTTGAAAGAAAAATCACTTACAATAGAACCATAAATACAAAGATTTCAACAGAAAACTTTTACACCCACAAAGAGTAAGGAAAGAATTCACGTGATGATCCAAGAATAAAATGCATATAAATGAAAATCTCAGGTTGAATGCAAACCAATTATTCAAAACAACTTTCCTTAGCCTTTGTGAAAGAATAGCTTGCTTCACTAACACCTTAGTGACCCATGAATGAATCAATGGAAGCAAAACTCTATGAACCCAGAAGAATGCCTTTGTGAATCTTTAGAAAGCTCTAACAATGCTCAGAATTCGAAAAGTTTAAGTCTTATTCAATCTCATATCAGTTCTTGATCACAAGAGGCAATGGTTCAATTTATAGTAAAATTCGTAACGGAATTAATCGATTAAAAGCGCTCCCCACGCATCGATTAAAACGACCTTAGTATGTTCAGGATTTCAGTTAACGGGTCAAATAATCGATTAACCCGACGCGTAATCGATTAAACCAGACTGAGCAAAAATCCTGCTTATGTAAAATAATCGATTACATTCTACGGTAATTGATTAAGCCAGAGCAAGCATAAATCTGATTTGTGTATAATAATCGATTACAATACATGGTAATCGATTAAACCAGTGTGAGTGTAAAACATGAAATGTGTTAAATAATCGATGACAAATAGTGGTAATCGATTAAGGCAGAGTGACTGTATTTTTCAAACAAGCAGGTAATCAATTACGACATCATGGTAATCGATTAAACCAGTCACAAGGCCAATTTTTAAGTATGCTAAGATTCATGTAATCGATTAATCTGATGTGGTAATCGATTAACGTGTTCTTGAAAATTTTCCAGAAAGCTTATGAACAAAATAATCGATTCTTTTAAGTAAATAATCGATTAAAGCAGACTTAGGTTATTTTTCCAAAAGACTTAGCTTCTTTTTAAGTTCTAAATCAATTACTTAGATTCTATATGATGCAATGCTTAAAATATATATGAATGATATGTATGCAAAGCTTGGATCATCAAGATGCTTTCAATCC
>PYAF01000329.1:2914973-2926604 GCA_007407185.1 Glycine tomentella
AAGATACCTCCATATCCTATTTCTATTGTGTCTATTTCTACAATTAGAGAGGCTTCTGGGTCTGGTTTTCCTAAACATGAAAGTTTCTTGGCTATCTTTTTTATTTCTCTTACTGTTTGAGTCATTTATTCTGACCAATCAGGAGGAGTTTTCTTAAGTCTATTGTATAAGGGAGCACACACTATTCTGATGATAGGAATAAAGTCTGCTATGTAATTTATACATCTTTAAAATCTTTGTAATTATGTTTTGTCTTTTATTTCATTTGGAAAATTTTCTTAAATTCTATTGACCTTTGAATTAGGGAAACAGTTCCTTGGTATATTTCATAACCTAAAAGTCTTATTTTTGTTTCAAATATTTTTATTTTTTTCTCAAAAACTACTAAACCATTTTCTTTAATAATCTTAATAAATTTTCTAAATATTCTATATCTTGGTCTATAGTTTTTGAAAAAACTAAGATATCATCTAATTATACTGTTGTAAAGTCTGAATATTGATAGAATATATCATTCATTATATTTTGATACTCACTTGGAGCATTTTTTTTAATCCTTATGGCATCACATCCCATTCGTAATGACCAAAAGGTACTTTTTGTATTTATCTTCCTCCCCCACCGAAATTTGATAATATCTTGATTTCATATCATATTTAAAGAATATGAAGGAATTATTTAGTCTTTTTATTAAATCATTCTTGTTTGCTAATGAATACCTAATCCATTTTAAAACTTTATCAAGGGGTTTATAATTAATTACTAATCTTGGAGCACCTCTTTCTACCTATGACACTTTCATAATATAAAACCTTGAACAACTCCAAGGTGATTTTGATGATCTAACTAATCCTTTACTCAAATATTCTTGAATTTCTTTTTTATAATATTCTAAATATTGTTGATTCATATGTATGGGTATGGCTTTTGTAGATATATCTTTTTCATTAAAATTATCAATATAAGGTAACAAGATTTCGTATTTTTTCCTATCCCAAAAAGCTATTGGATTTGTTTTACAAATTTCTTTTTTAATCTTATCTTCTAAATATTTTGTTTTTCCTTTTATTTTTTGGTTATCAATTTGTTCTTCTATTCTTTTATATTGTATTTCTTTAACATATTTATATGTTTCTTCTTTTTTCATATCATATTTTATTTGTTTTATAGATGATTCTTTTAATAAATTTAATTCTCTAATTCTAGGAGGTTTTAAAAATTCAAAGCAAATTTGCTTTCCTAATGTATTATTTATTAATCATGTTTTGGTAACTTGAAAAGTATATAATAAGGTTAGGAATGAGGTTCCTAATATTATTTTGCAGTTCATATTTTTATTAATATAAAAGAAGTATTGAAACAAATTTTATTTTTACAAATTTTTGCATTTGATAGTTTATATTGAATATACATCTTTGATCCATTAGCAAGGGATATTCTTTCCGTAGATTTCTCATAATATATAGTAGGGATTAAACCTTCTTGAATACAATTTATATATGCTCCTGAATCTATTAAAGTAATAAATCTAAATTTTTCTTCTTTAATTACTAATGTTATCGCACAATGTCATTTGTGAGTAGTGATTAAACCTAATAAATTAATATAATTATTATAGTATGAAGTCTCTTCTTCTAAGTTATTTTGTGAAATTAAAGGAATATCTTCTTGATTTTCTAAAATCTTTTTCCTTCTAATTCTATAAGTCTGTATTATAGGGTTATATCATTATGTTTTGAAGAAGACTTTTCTTGTTCTGAGTTAATGAGTATTTTCATTAAACTTTGTTTAACCTCTTCTTGTAAATTTAATTCATTTATCTTTTGTTGGGTTTTACATTTATTAGCGAAATGTCTTGCTTTACCACACTTCCAACAAATATTTTTCTTTTTATAAGGCTTATAGGATTTTCTATAAGGTTATTTATAAGTCTTTTTTTTCCCTACGGTATTCTTGATTTTCAAATTTATTTTTACTAAACTTTTTCCTAGTTTTGTGTCTATAATCATTAATGGGTTTTTTTTTTATATTTATATTTTCTCTTATATTGAGCACTAGGGGCCCTAATAACTTTTATACCATTGATGGCAAAAAGTTCCTAATTTTCTCTTGTTAGTCATATTTTCTTTTATCATTTTATTCTGTAATCTAAAATCAGTACATACTTGTATTCTTGTTTCTATGATAACACCATGTATTTGACCATAAGTTAAAATATCACAGGATACAAGTTTAGTAAAATGTCTTTCTAGGCTTAATCTAATCTTTTCGAAAAATATTTTGGTAATCCAACTATAAATTTTTCTTTCCAAAATCCTGAAAAACCATCTTCTGGCAAGGTTACCTTGGATAAAAATATATCTTTATACCACATATAGTCTGACATGGTTGGACAATATAGGTTGGTTAATTGATTTGCTATTCTTTCTTTAAAAATATTTGGGTCACCTATAAAATTTTGAATTATGCAGTAGATGAGTACTGACACTACATCTTTATCTTGGGTTTCAGGTTTACACTACTTTGTATAAGACTTCTACCATTTTTTGTACAAAGGTTATCCCACCAACCTTTTAATTGGCCAGTGAATCCTTGTACTATGGCTATAGCAATATTTTTATCTGATATACTTTTTGTTTTAGATGCAATGGCTGCCATGGACATTTGACAAGTTAAATCTAAAATTGCTTGTTCACTCATACCATCTAGATTCCATTCTGCTATTTCCGTTCCTGAAAAAATGTTTTGACGAAAATCTCCATGTTCTGCCTATTGCACATCTGCTGGGAAGGTCTTGAATAATAATTCCTAAGTTTAGGATAAAGGTTTCTCTTTAGTTTATTTGCCTCTATATCTTCTTGTAAAGTATTAATAGAAAATTTTCTATACTTGATTTTTCTAGACTTTTCCTTATTTCTTCAATTTTGTTATCTGTTTGACTTCTAAGTTTTATTGAATCTAAATCTTTTTGGGATACATTCATGAGTTTGTACATTGGTTTATCAAGAGGTTTTATTACTGGTTTAGTACCTGAGTATAATAACCCTTGTTTAAAAAAAAAAAAATCTGGCGCCAGTAGTGCCAGACTGGCGCGAGTAGCGCCATAGATGCTGGAAGTGGCGCCAGTAGCGCCAGAGTGGCACGGTTAGCACCAGAAGTGCTCCAGAAAGCCTGTTTTTCACTGGAACTTGGTGCGGATGACGCCAGAGTGGCGCGATCAGCGCAGAGACTCGGGCTGGACCACTATATAAGTTCATTTCACGCGATTTTTGTGCCAAAACCTTGTCCTCTTCTTCCTCTGAGCCATTTCCGCCATTAGAGCACTAGGAAGCTTCATTCTTTGGCCAGAACACATCCCTTTCAACATGAAACTAGTAGGGAATCACCCTAAGAGCTAGAATCCTTCATCACTTTTCCCTAAAAACCTTCAAACGGAAAGATCACATTCTCTAGAGGACTTCCCAAAACTCAAGTTCGGCGGGAAAAGGAGGCGATTCCCGGACACCCAAGCTTGGGGAAGTGGTCCATTAGCCTTCCTTGTCGTTTAGTGTTAAGAAACTCGAGTTTTACCGTTTGATTTGTGAATTTGTTCTTGGGATGAATAATGACCCTTTTGAGCTAGAGCTGGAATTAGGCTTGGGTCCTTTAGAAAAGTATGTTTAGAAGGTTGTTGTGGTGAAGGATTAGCTTTGAAATGTTGATTTCATGAACTTTGGTTTTTGGCTCTGAGAAATGCATGTGTAGGTAGTATGCTGGTTAATTGATGATTGTAGAACATGCATGAGCCTTAATACTTACTCTTTATGTGCTTGAGAGGCTATATGAATGGTGGTATTGTGTTAAAGTGACCGTTTAAGCCACATTGTTAATCCATGAGTATTGGCCTGTATAGAGCTTTGAGCTCTTTGTTTTAACTTATACTGAGTCTTGGGAAGACTCTAGTGCCTTGGTTAGGCCGAGATAGACCGCTGAGGGTCAGTGAGTGGTCTATTAAATTGGTTAGTTCAGATAATCTTAAGATAGATGACTAAGAGGTTTATATGGAAAGGGATGATGTTTCCTTTCATTGTAACAGTTGAGTACCGTTGTTATGTGCCTATGCGTTGTATGGTTGGGTTGATTATTGATTGTGCTTGTGTGCCTTGTATAGGGCGTGACACCGAGGGTGTCAGTGGCGTAGACCACAATTTTGGGGTTGAACTGCAGAGCACGACTTTGCCAGGTAAGTTCTTCGCTCTTGTGGAATGTTTCCCACTGCCTGTGTTCCACCATACTCCGAGGGAGTGATGGTTCCATTCATGGTGCATGTGCATTGAATTGGTTGTTACTTTCCTCATGATGATATGTGTGCATGCTTCTATGCTTTGTATGTATGGTTACCTGTTGAATAGATCTTCTGGTTAATTAGATAGATATGGACCTCCCTAGGAGTATAGCGCACCTCCTAGTTTGGTTTGCTCACATAAAGGGTGATGATGATCCCTTAAAACCAAGAGATAGGTAGTCCCGTCGCGGTTGAAGCCTATTCTCAGAGGTGCCATATACATGCATCCACGTGTAAAGGGGTAGCTCCCGATGGGATGACACGGGTGTGAGTTCCGATCTCACACTGGGGACTGAGAGTCCCAGATGCTTATGATGATTCATCTTGTGGCGGGCGTAGTATCGCGGATATACATTAGAGCTAGATGATGACTATGTATTGTTGTGAGGGCCGAGAGGCCTAGTGATTGTTATGCCTTTGATGTGGTGTATCATGGAAGTGAGCCAGGGGGGAGGAGAAGCCTCCAAGAGCCTTGAGCTTATTGAGATGTGTATCTCACCCCGTGTGGGGATTATGTTTTGCAGGTGATTCATCTGGCAGAGATGATAAGTCTCAGGGCGGGAGGCCCCAGTAGAGACAGATCTTGTGTAGCTGCTTGGCAGTGTGATGAGCGCTTCGTGGCTCCTTGTTTTGGTTTTGATGTTTTGTACCCCTGTGAGGGAAGATGTGTGTGTACACATGTGGTTCTGTTTTGTATACAGACTTTATGTGTTGTGTATGCCCTCGTGTGAGGATGTGATCTTTGAGATCAGGACACTTGGTGCTTATTCTTTTGTATAAACATTGTGAGTGTCTTGATGATGTATATATGTATATACCTTTGGTTTTCTCCTGAAATATCTATTTAGATATTGTTGATGCATCTGCTGTTATTTCTGTTGTTTTGGATCGTTGAGGCTGGCTATAGTGCGTTGGTTTTGTTTATTTAATCGAAGTTACGTACCATACATAATGAATCAAGAAATAAGGTTGTATAATCGCTTCCGCGGGTTTTATTAAAATTAACTACTGCGCTTATCTGATTAAGTAATTGTTAATACACCGAATGCATACGGGGTGTTACACTGAGGTACTAGCTTCACTAGTCTGTTGTTGAGTTTCTATTCTAGTTAAATGTGTTGACATGATATTTAACATTATATTGGAGTAGCTTAATTGTTGATGTAATTTTTTAATATCTTTTTTCTCTATAGGCTTATCTTCTCCTAAAACATGTTTAAAAGGTGTTGCTTCTCTTTTTAAATTTGATATTTGTATTTTAACTCCCTGTTGGGGTGAATGTTCTGATTCCAATATTTTATCATCTATAGTTTTCCATTCTACACTATTCTTAGTTATTGGATGAATATGTCCTTCCTCCCTATGGAAGAACCAATCAAAGAATAATACATTTATTTCTATTTCTTCTAAGAATTATAATATTCTTCTCTAAAGCCTTTTGTTTCTTCCTTGTTATAGGTTTTGAAATACCAACTTCTAAGATCTTTTTTATGTTCTCCGTTAAAATCTTGTCTAATCCAATCTTTATCTATCTTAAAAGGAATTGTTTCTCTAGTTAGTGTATTCAATACTTGTGATCTTATCGGAGAATATTGAGGAGATGTTGCTGCCTCCTGATATACTGGTATGAATATTTTTGGATTACTATTATCTAATCCTGTTAGATCTAAATCTATGGCAGATCCACTAACATAATGTCTTGAAGGTTGTCCTTTGTTTATCATTTGTGGTTCATTTATCCTTAATGATGTTGATATATTCATTTTTAATCTAATATCAGAACCTTCTTGAATAATTTCTCTAACCTAAGTATTGTATATTCAAGGTTCTGGCATAACATCTTTTATTAACCATTCTTCAGGTATTTTATTAGCTATTTCTTCATGTCTTAATCTTCTAGGTACTTGTATTGAGGATTTTCTAAGGTTGGCTTCTACCAGTATTGTTTCATATTTGGGGGATGATCTTAAAGCTCTGAAGTTATAATTTATTTTAGTTGCTTTATAATATACCCTATAAATTATTTGTATCGCACTAGATGCTCCTTCCACAACTTCATCTGGTATTTTTACATGTAATTTTATAACTTTAATTGTTCTCTCACTATTCAAATTCATAGAAAAGTTTGGAAAATAGTTAAAGAAGGTTATGGCTATTATTGAATCATTAAACTTTTTAAGTCTAATATCATTTAATAACATTAATATTGGACTGTTAATTCCTAATTGATAATTAGGTTTTGCCGCAACTTGTATTAATCTTAGGTGTATAAAATGATAACCTTGTTCAATATGTTCATCTAATATTGTTTGTTCTAAAAACAAAAAAAAAAGGAAATTTAATGTCACGCAAGATCGACTTAGATCGGTTCTGGCCTATCCATCGAGTCAAGTAATTCGCTATCGAAAATATTGCTGTCGCGTATCTCATGCTCTCCGAACCGTGCGGGAAGGTTTCCCATCACACGGCTTCCGCGGGAACCATATGTCCAAACAGGCCTGGAAAAACAGGTACGATCTCCTTTTCCTTTGCCACTCAAGTGTATGGCATCTGCCGTGCTTAGGCCCCTTCAAAAAACAACGCTAACGAACAAGAAAAGGCCCCTTACTTTAGTATAGATAGGCAAAGGTTTGAAAGATTAATAATCTTGTTGTTATCTGTTCCTTGGTAACTATATTCTAGAACATGTATTTCTTCTCTTAAGTTTGATAAAATACTTTGTTTTTATATACTTCACTCTTTTTCACCGTGGGTATTGACCAGTTATGTAAAGAGTTTTCTATTTCTGCTATTTGTGTTTCTCTTTCTTTATTGGTTCTTGATGTTGACGCTTCATCTTGAGGGGTCCTTATTGCTATTTGTATATCTTTATTGCATCTCCCTAAATCACTAAGACTTCTAACTATATTGGCTATTTTACTTCTTGTTTGGGTTGTTGTTACAGGACTGCCTCTCTCCATATCTAAGCTAAACCAACGATCTAACGTCTTTTCGTTGTCGGAACCACTGAGACTAAAAGGTTGACCAACGTATAAACACCTCTCAATGCTACACACAACTCCTCACAGGAATTAAAATAATAACTAATATAGTCAGTTATCAAAGTAAAATATTGAGAAGGACGAAGTTAAATAAAAAGTAATAAGAAGACTAGATGATATGATATCTCAGCCAACATGAGAAATAAAAGGCCACTCGTTTGATGAAAAATAAAAAGGGATATCGAAAATTCGAGTGGCTGAAGCTGAAGTAGCTATTTTCGAAGTAATAGACAAAAAAGCAACTACTGAAGTGGGAGAGTCAGAGTTGATGAAAAGAGGATTTCTCACTTCTTTCTCTCATTCAAAACCGTGTGTGAGACTTTCATCTTGCACGGCTTCTAAGTGATAAAAGAAAGAGGATGAGTTCTTCTTTCTTTTTTTATTACCTTCCTTGCGTATGTATAAGACTAAATCCTTTCTATTTTTAATTTTCAAAAGGGTTACTAATCCTTTAGCTCTTGGTTGTCTCTACACCCCTATTTCCTTTATCACTAAGTGGTCATTTATTAGCCTTAGTTGGTGATCCGAGCTGTTTCTCTCTAGACGATGAAGCTTATCCCCCATCGTCTCACTGGCTGACCTTGACCCTTGTTATTTCGAGGTCAAATCTAGTATTCAGAGTTTGCCTCGAGGCTGGTTATTGCAATGATTTTCTATCAAAATTCTTCTATATTAATTCTGCACGAGCCAACTTCGTCCTTGGATAGTAAATCTGAGTTATTAGTCAGACAAGCTGTAGAGCGTTTGATGCAAAATCGCACAGTAAGCCAACTAGCTCTTTCTTCCCTTGACATGCTACTTTTCTTTCCTTAAAGTGCATGCAGAAACATGGGTACCAGCTATAAGAATTGCGTGATCTAGCTAAATATTTGGTGTGCCTGTGTTGTATGTCTTTCTTTTTTTGAAGCTTATCTTATTTGTTTCATACATTCAGGTCTCAGTTTAAATCACAGAAACATTGTGTTAGGTTTTAACTTTTGGCTTCTAGAGCTATTTTTCTGTTTCATCTTATTTGTGTATCTTATTTTGTTACTATTAGTTTTCAATAAGTTTGTCAGCAAATATGCTTCACTTAGACATTAACTACTTTATGTATTTTTCTTGGATTTATTGGTTAATCTTTTGCATTCTGTTGGTAATTTATATACATTCTTCTTCCCTATGAAGTATTCCAACACTCTTCCTATGTTCATAGGTGCTTGTGATTTCCCATCGCTTGGAAACAGTTATGATGGCTAAACGAGTATTCCTTTTGGACAACGGGAAGCTAAAAGAGCTGTTGGAATTTCAATTCCTTGTCCTGATACCAATTGTTGAAAATGGAATAATAAAGATAGAAGAAGAGCTTACACTAAACTAAAATTTCACTCAAGAACAAAATATTACAACAACAAAATACAAGTGTTACAACACTAACTCAAACTTTGTACTTCTCTCAAATCTCTCTTTCTTTTCTCACATAAGTGTTTTAACACTCACTTTTCACTTCACTTCCTTACTTTCACTACATTCATACAAATGCTTAACATTCAATCCATATATATAGGTAAACATAGAAGAATTCAAGTTAAATTTGCCAACCTATAATAACCACAAGTTGCAACTTTTGACAATCTTTATGACTTTGAAGATTTCAAGTTGAACTTGACAAATTTTAATAGTCATACAACACATATGTAGATAAGAATGACAACTCAAAATGACTTGGATGGATAAGAACAAAAATCTTCTAAATTCTTCAAGTTTCTTCCATAATCTTCAACAAGTTTCTACAAGTATCCACACAATTCTACAAGCTTTCATAACTTTCTTTGGTGGTGGAGGAAATCAACTTGAATTTAAATTCTTTGATGGAAGTGAAAGCAAAATCAATTTTGAATTCTAACAAGAGCTGTCTTGATCAACTATGTTGGATGGTCATCACAGGGATTCATTGCTATCATCTCGGCTTGTTATTTGCGTATTTCCTGCAAATGCAAGGACGATATGTATATAGAGTTTCACATAAATGGATTCTATTAAAATATTTCTGGTAATGGTGACATATTCATTTTATTTCCACAACAATGCGTGCAAATGTGCGTGTATAGGTGCATCCTTCTCTTTCCTTTCCATGTACATTCTTTTGAAATCAGATGTTAACTTTTATTGAAGGGTCATGGTGTTTTTAATTCATGCTCCATTCTACAATCCATGTGCTTATGTTCTCCTTATTTCCCAACTTGGAACCATGCCCAAGCAGTTGGGAAAATTCACTGGTTTTATTACATGTCAAATAGAAAACAAACCTATGAAACTACTGTTTTATTTATTATTGATCATTCGCTTGGGGTAAGTTCACATGCTTACTTGCTGCAATACAAGTATTGTGTTTGTATAGTTACATAATCAACCCGTTTTTTACTTATATGCCAAATTGACATGTGTTGATGCGAAGATATGTTTCTTCCAATACTAGAAAACGGGTTTGGAAACCTGGTATATAGTCATTATAAGGACACAGAATTTACGTACTCAATGCTACATTGCTTGAACGCTTAACAGATGGCCATTGGTGACCATAGCAATTGGTAGTTGAGAAGAAAAAGAAATGAAATCTAAGAGAATACGAATTAAAAAAAGAATGTAAACTTTTATAACTTGCACTCATGCCAATTGTCAAGGTGTTACATTGGGAAAATCTTGTATGATTATCATTTTAAGAATAGCACGGGGGTCCTCCTTAGGACTTATTTGAGAGTCCAAAATTATGTGAAATATTCATATATATAAAAAGAAAAGGACCTGAAAATAAAACTATAACAAAAATCTCTTTAAATATTTTATATCTCTCTTGGGGAAGGTGAGGTCATTTCTATCTTAATTTCTTGGTTATGGCAAAGGCAGCTCCTGCCACAGCAACAACTATGCCTGAAATTAAAATGGCTGATTTTATTGTTTGCAATGCATCCTTCTTCTGGCTTTCATTTTTCTTCTGTTTGGCCTCGGCTTGTTCCTTCAACCCACCAACCAAGTATACATATAACACCGCATCAGTACATGATATAATAATACAACAGATAAGCTAGAAATTCTTCAAACAAGTGTCATAATTCCACCTAAAATATGGCATGAGAAAAAAGGGTATTCCAGTGAGAAATCTGACTAATTTTTAGTAACATATAATTAAGTATTATTAATATTTTATTGTAAATTAGTCGGGACCATAGATACTTTGCATACAGGACTGCCTGATAATTTCTCGTATTCGAAAAGGATGTTATTATACATTCACTTGAATATGAAAATGAAAATATGCATGTAGGCACCATCCTTACCTTGGAGGCAGCCACCTCAGAAGATGTAGAATCAACATGAACGTGTTTCTCCCAGGATTCAGTTCTCCAGCAATATCTGCTGCTGGGAATATTAGGTCTGAGTTCTGAGGTGGGCTTGCCATGCTGTTCTAACTAGCTTTCAAACAATGCTATATACTCTAACTTTGTTATGGAATAACCGTACGAAGGAAAAGAGAATAGAGAGAGATAACTCCCAACATTATCAAAGATTCACAGAACCAATGCCAAAAAGGTTTTTCATTGTAATTTGACACGTGTGACTGTAGCAAATGCTGAGGTTGTTATAGCTTTGTCGATGTCAATGATGCTGCCTTCTTGTTCTCAAACTTGCCGATATACTTGTTCAGACTTGGCTAAACTTATGAATATTTCAAATTAAATAAATATTGAATACTAAAAATCTATTTATTTATACGTCGCGCTCAGGAAAAGCTCGAACAACCTTCTTCGATGTCGGCTCTTCGCCACCTGGAATTGGAACTGTAGTATGTTCCAAGGGTTGGACTGTTCGCCCATTAAAGCGGTACGTGAGCGGTAATAAGAAAATAACTAAAAAAAACAATCAAAAGAAAATCAGCAAATAAAATTGATTTTGAAGTAAGTAATTTATGTGTAAATGTTTTTAAATTTAAAAATAAGTTAGTACTAAAATTTAGATCTAAAGCAAAAATTATTTAAAATGTGTACTTTTTTTATTTGTAGGGATTGAACATGATACAGGAGACTTACAATACACACATTTTATTTAATCAATTAAGTTGGACCTTCTTAATCTAAAATGTGTATTTGATTTTACATTAAGTAATTCAAAATTAAGTTAAAATATAGGCTAACTTAATCTCATGTTGAAGAATTATTTTCAAGTTGAAATTATTCATTTTCATAGTTAAGAAAAATATTCTCAAAGTGGTCATCTCTTTTATATATA
>PYAF01000329.1:2926704-2960113 GCA_007407185.1 Glycine tomentella
TTCTATTTCCATTGTTCCATGAGACTCTACCTTCATTAACATCATATTAGGACTAATTTTTATTAGTTTTTTAATGATTAATAATTTTTATTTAATTTATAATTAATTTAATATCTCTAATAATCACAATTATTAGTTAATAATCTATTGGCAACCAAAATCACAAATTTATAAAATTAGGGAGACCAAATATTATAATTAAAAATCAAAAGCACCAAAATTATGGATTTGAAAAAATTAGGGGAAGTAAAATTACAATTTAACCTAAAAATTATTGAATAGTATTAATAATTTTTTAATACAAATCTATTATTTAGTAGTGTATACATATATTTTATCTATTTACTAATTTTTTTTATTATTATTCTATTTATTAAAATAGTAGTAGTAAATGAAACAAAATAAGTGTGTAAAGTATTTTATTTGTTGCCATTTTGTTATTGACTAAAATAGAATTGGTGTGAACATTTATAAGCAACGCAAATGATATTAAACCATGTATGTTGTACTGGACAAAAAATGAACTATATGTCTAATTAATCATGGAAGTCATGATATAAATATATATATATATATATATATATATATATATATATATATATATATTAGATAGGTATTTAATTAGGACAAACGAATGCCTATCTGGTCCTTTGTGAGGTGAAGGTGACCGTAATCAAAGGCAACCAAAGGATTAGTCTCCTTAGTCATACTTAGAGACAAATTATAATTTATTTGTTCACAAAAGCTTGAGGTCCAAGATCTAAAAAGGTTTGAATATATAAAATTAATGTCTTCAAAGCAAAGACCAATGTTCAATTTGCATTTACTACCTTACCTTATTTGAATTCAAACCTTATTTGAATGCAAGAGTGACTTTTGCATTTACACCCTTTCTGATAAACATCATAACAAACATTAAAGAAAGACAAATAAGAGCAAGGAGCACAAGTGAAAGAGTCTAGTCTCCGACCACTATTTAGCAAGAACATTTTGGCGCATGTTGTTGGCCACTCTATCCATTAATTGATCTAGAAATTCAAAGAAATTGTTCATCTTGTTGCTTGACCTCCTATCGAAAGTCAAACTCGATTATGGTTTGGAGGTGTGGGATGAAACATCCCACTTTTCATTATCGAGAATTAGAACATCAGTACTTGAACTCTTGGTCTCCTTCCATGAACCCTCTGTCTTCTAGAATTACACATTTACCTGAAAAACAAATAGAAAATAGAACTATTATACTGATAGCGAAAACTTTCAAAGAGTACAAGATTAACTACCATTCAACCCCCTTTTATAGGAATTGCAGATCCAAAACAAACCCCACCTTATATCATTTGCAATCAACTACTTAGAATGAATCAGTTAACAATAGAGAAGTTGAAAAGATTTTGTGTCAGAGCACAATAAAAAAACAAAAATTATCATTCTTGGAAAGACGTAATTATCTCAAGATTTGAAGACTCAAGGTAATAACATAAAGTAAAACAACCTCCTTATCAATAATTCTTTACAAATAACCTCTCATTCTTGAAAGACCAAAAGGTCTTGGGACTTATGCCATATATGTATTCAGCTAGGATAGTCGAATGCCTATTTAGTCCTTTATAAGACAAATGTGATTGTAATTATAGGCAATGAAAGGATTAGGTTCCTTAATTATACTTAGAGACAAACTATCTAAATGATAATATGCTCATAAAGGCCCAAGGTCCAAGGCTTGTTTACATAGAGTTAATGTCCTCAAGGTAAGGATCACTGTTGAATCCACATTCGAGACTTCAAGGTAAGGATCACTATATAGTATCTTACCACTATTATTTGATAGTTGTGTATATATGTATATATGTAGAGAGAGTTACTTTAAGAGTAACTCTAAGAAACTTATTTTTTATCTTCATTATTTATATTCTTAAATCTAATGACTAACTACACATTACAACCATTAGTTATTTTTGAAGTAATTTGATCTTCCTTTTATATATATATATATATATATATATATATATATATAAAATTAATGTCATGCATAATAATCAAACTAAAAAATTTATTTATGATATTTATTTTCATTAGAAAGAATATCAACTCAGTGTCTACACGTAAGGAAACATTCAGTCTTTGCTACATATCATTTTTTTAATAAATGAATAATTTATTAACAAAGATACATATATATGTCACACAAGGAGTGTTCATCTATGCGCTAGAAAGAAAATGAATGCATACATTTTGCATTATTGTCTTAAATGCATACCTAATACAAAATAAGAAAGTTATGATATAACTACTATACTTAACATGAAAAAACATGACAGTGCCCTACGAAATAAAACACCTTAATTAAGTTGAGAAAGTCATGTCCTCCATTTTGGTTGTTGAGGTGTAACATAATTGTGTCTCTATTTGATATATAATAACGTATATACGTGATTGAAAGGGCGAACATTTCACTTCTAACATCATTGATATTCAAATGCTCTACCCTAATTTTGAATTAACTATCACTATGGCTTCTTTGCACTGCCTTTGCCTCATCTCTTAGACAAAACCATTAAAATAACCTGTTTTATCTCAATCCTCCCAATATACTAAGTCCATTTTAGCATTTGTAGACAACTAGTCAAATTAATCACTAAAAATTGACTTAAATATATTTTTGGTCATTGATATATGACTAAATTTTTATTTTAATCCCCAATAATTTATTTTAACTTTTTGGTTCCTAATATTTTTTTTCATTCAAGCATTACATAAATCATTTTTTAAAGCTCCTTACCAAAAAAAAATTACTAAAGCACTATCTAAATAAACTTGGAGACCAAAGTCAAAATAATTTTTTTATTAGAGACCAAAAAGTTAAAAATTATTGGAGACCAAGAAAAAAATTTGATCATTTATTGAATATTAAGCTCTACAAAATTTTGAAGTGATACCTAAGCCCTCATGATTCTTAAACCCCATACCCGACTAATCACTACCAACAGAAAAAAAATTGTAACCCAAATTCAAAATTATTTTTGTTATATCATTGAGACATACACTAATAATAAAAGTCAAAGAGAGTCTCTTAAACCATAATGGTCCAAAAAGAGCCTATGCTTTTTGTGTTATGTGTCACTAATAAATAATAGTATGACTCTAGATTGTGTTTTAGTAGTTCTACTACCTTTTTTTTAAAAGAAAGAAGCATGATAATACACATAGTTAAAATCAGTATTTTAGTACTATTTTTATGGTATAAAATTAATATTTTTAAAATAATTAAATTTTATATTAAATCAATTATGTTATAATTAAAATATATAATAAATAAATACCTTTAATTATATAAATTATATTTTAGATTTATAATAAATAATTTAATTATGGTATAAAGTCAAGACAAGACGTCAGGTCTTTACCCGAATTTGGTGACAAAAAGGCACGGGTCCCAACATGCAGATGGGCGAACGTGGTGGGCAAACACCATCCAAGGGTTTAGGATGAAATTGGAAAGCTGGAACATAGGAACATTAACGAGTAAACTGAGGGAGTTAGTAGATGTTTTTGTCAGAAGGAAAGTGAATATTGTTTACTTGCAAAAAACTAAGTGGGTTTGAGAAAAGGCCAAGGAAGTGGAGGCACTGATTTCAAGTTGTGGTATACAGGTACAACCAAGAGTCGCAATGGGGTTGGAATTATAATCGATAGAAGTTTCAGAAATAAAGTCATTGATGTCAAAATGAAAGGTGACAGGATTATGATGATTAAGCTAGTGGGAGATCTAATTTTAAATATCATTAGTGTGTATACACCTCAAGTTGGACTACTATCAGATGAAAAGAACCAATTTTGGGAAGACTTAGAGGAGGTCCTGAGAGGGATCCCACAAGAGGAGAAAATTTTTCTAGGAGGAAATCTAAATGGGCATATTGGTAAAAACAATGGATGTTTTGATAGAATTCATGATGGTTTTGGCTATGGGATGAGAAATGAGACTGGAGAAGATGTCTTGAATATTGCACTAGCATATGATTTGATGCTAGCGAACACTTTTTTTTTCCAAAAAAGGGAGTCTCATCTTATCATATATCATAGCGACCAAAATTGTAGTCAAATTGATTTCTTTATGGCTAGACGGGAAGATAGAAATTTGTGTATTGATTGCAAGGTCTACCCTGGAGAATGTGTGGCGACACAACATAAGTTGGTAGTTCTAGAGGTTTGGTTCAACAAAGTTCTTAATTTGAGGAAGAAGGCTCAAAACCTAAGGATAAGATGGTGG
Source organism: Glycine tomentella (assembly GCA_007407185.1). Classification (NCBI taxonomy): domain Eukaryota; kingdom Viridiplantae; phylum Streptophyta; class Magnoliopsida; order Fabales; family Fabaceae; genus Glycine; species Glycine tomentella. The sequence goes on from PYAF01000329.1 coordinate 2,930,972, forward strand.
AAGCTAAAGGAGGAGAAACAAATAGAGTTTAGGGAAAACATGTTGCGTGAAGGACCGTGAGAGTTTATTAGAGAAGCTAATGAAATATGGAATAAGATGGCTATGTGTGTTCAAAATGTGAGAAGAAGGGTGCTAGGTGAAAGTAAAGGAAACGAAGTTCTTACAAAGGAAACATGGTGGTGGAATAGAGAGGTGCAAGAGGCTGTTAAACAGAAAAAGGAATTCTTTAGATCTTTGCATAAATGTCCCAATGATGAGAATTTGCAAAAGTTTAGAGTAATGAGGAAAAACGCAAATAAAGCAGTGCGAGAAGCTAGAGGCAAAGTTTTTGACGATTTGTATAAAAATCTTGGGAGAAAGGATGGGGAGAAAGGTATTTACAAACTTGCAAAAATGAGGGATAAGAAGAGTAAAGACCTCACTCAAGTTAGATGTATCAAGGATGAAAATAAAAAACTTTTGGTAAGGGATGAAGATGTAAGTGAAAGATGGTTAAACTACTTTAACAAACTTTTTAATGGGAATGGCGACAAGAGTGAGGTGGATTTGGAGGACGTTTTTGATAATCTGAATAGAAGATTTGTGCGTAGAATTAATACATATGAAGTTAATGAGGCTTTAAAGAGGATGAAGAATAAGAAAGCTTTGGGACCTGATGACGTCCCTATTAGAGTGTGGAGAGACTTGGGAGATGTCACAATAAAATAGTTGACCAATCTTTTTAATAGGATTCTTCAAACAAATAAAAAGTCAGATGCTTGGAGAAAAAGTATGTTTGTGCATATTTACAAAAATAAGGTAGATATACATAATTGTTCAAACCATAGAGGCATCAAGCTCATGAACCATACTATAAAGTTATGGGAGAGAGTTATCAAACATCACTTAAGGAGAGAGACCAAAGTGTCCGTAAATCAATTTTGTTTTATGTCAGGAAGATGAACTATAGAAGTTATTTTCTTGATAAGACAATTAATGGAAATGTATAGGAAAAAGAAGAAAGATTTACATATAGTGTTCATAGATCTTGAGAAAGTATATGATAGAGTCTCAATGGAAGTCTTATGGTGGATTCTTGAGAAGAAAAAGGTAGCATTAAAGTATGTTAATGCGATCAATGATATGTATGATGGGGTTACCACATGTGTGAAAGTTTGTAATGAAACATCAAGGTATTTTCCTATCACGGTAGGTGTTCAGTAAGGTTCAGCTCTTAGTCCTTATCTTTTTGCCTTAGTGATGAATGAATTAACGAAAGATATTCAAGAGGAAGTGTTGTGGTGTATGCTTTTTACAGATGATATTGTGCTTATTGATGAAACCAAAGATGATGTTAATAAGAAATTGGAATTGTGGAGAAACACTTTGGAGTCTAAAGGATTCACGATAAGCAAGAGCAAGACGAAGTATATGAAGTATGAGTTTTCGCGGGTTAGAGATGATGATCAAGACACAGTGCATCTACTTGGTCATGAGGTACCCAAGAAAGATGTTTTTAGATACTTGGGATCAATGTTGCAAAAAGGCGGGGAGATTGATGAGGATGTAAATCATAGAATTAGAGTAGGGTGGATGAAATGATGGAGTGCATTGGGATTTTTATATGACCGCAAAATTCCCCTTAAGCTAAAAGGAAAATTCTAGAGAACAACTGTAAGACCGACAATGCTATATGGAGCAGAATGCTGGCCAGCACATAGGCAACATGAACATAAAATTGGTGTAGCAGAAATTAGGATGTTAAGGTGGATGTGTGGATATACGAAGATGGATAAGATAAGAAATGAGGATATTCGACGAAAGGTATCAGTGGTATTGGTATGTGAAAAGATGAGGGAGCATAGATTAAGGTGGTTTAGGTACGTTATGAGACGGTCACTGAATGCTCCCGTAAGAGCAAGAGTTTGTTCCAAGAGCTTGATACAAAAAGAGGTAGAGGTTGACCGAAACTTACCTACGAAAAATAGTTAAACAAGACCTAATGGAGTGGAATATTGATTGGCGGACGGTATATCTTAAGACAGAGTGGAGAAAAGCTATAAGCTTGGTGGAGGGTTAAACCCATTAGTAATTCTATGTTTCATCATTCTCTTGTTTTATTTCTTTTCCTCTTCTTTTCTCTCTTCTTCCTTTCACCCCTCTTTTATTTTAACTTATTTTTTTCTCTCTTTTGTCTTATTTCCATTTTTTTTCCCTCTCCCTTTCTCTTTCTTTATCTCATTTCTAATTTATTATTAGGTTCATCTACCACCAACCCCAATTAACTTAGATTAAAGGTGATGTTGATGTTGATAAAGTCAATTTTTTTGAATCCCTTATTAATAGTTTTTTTCCTTTTAATCTTGATTTTCCATAACTTTTGCTTCCAAATATTCATATTATCTTAAATTGTGATGGTTATAAAAAAAATCTTTAGATCATCCCACTGAATTCTACCATTTTCATTTTATACATGTTTTCAAAGTCTATCAAGTTTGATAATGCATCATGATCCAAAGACATATATCAATGATTTATGTTGTTGGAAATGAAAGACTTTTAGCTGAAATAATTACCTCATCCACACGCTTACACACCATTTTTCTTGTAAACACACAAGGAAATAGTATCGGGATGTAATTATATTTTACTTTTATCAACATAATAGATGAAACTCTTTTGGATTCTAACATCTTTTTAGTGCTTTTAGAGTCATTTACTTTAAATTTCTTCTAACTCCCTTGTTGCATTAGTAATTAAGTATACAAATTTTGCTCACAAGAAAAACTACTTAAGAATAAGAATGAAGGTGGTAAACTTTGAAAATGATTAGGTATGGTAACGGGACATGGGCAACTTTTGCTTATCCTGTAACTCTCAAAACCACCACACTCCAAAAATCATATGAGTTAAATTTTTGTAAATTAAACAAATTTAATTATAAACAATCATCATATCATAAAAATTGACGGAACCAAATCTTAAATGTATGAAAATATAATAAAATTCCAATACAACTTCAACAAACATCACATGTAACTACACTCCTAAATCGATTGAGACAATTCTCAAATGTATCTAATTATAATAAAATTTCAACATTAGATATAACATTTATTGTTGAAATTTTTGTAATTTATAAGGATGGAGACGAGCGTAGGACGAATATCAACAATACCAAAATCATCTCCTTCCCCCAATTTATAAAGCGAGAAAATTTTGAATGTAATAAACTCGATTTTCCTATCAAAATCTGACAAATTTGGGCATGTGTCCACTTATGCATGTAGTGTTGTCATGCCTAAAAAATGATAGACATAATTATTTTATACCAATACTATATTTAAATATAAAAAATAATAAAAATAATCCACACCACTTGTTTATCAAAATTAGTTAATTTTATTTATATTCTCAGGCCATGAAATATTAACTTCATAAGTTAGGTGGGGTTTTAAGGTTTGGTTGACATATGCTTACCGATGAGCGCCGATCAACTCTGCGACAGTGCGGCGGCGCCACCGCGGTGGAACCCAACGACGGCGTGGAACAACCAGCTCCGGCAGCTATCGAAGCAACGCCAATACAGAGAAGCCCTAACCCTATACCGCCACATGCTCCGTTCCTCCTTCGTCCCCAACACCTTCACCTTCCCCTTCCTCCTCAAATCTTGCGCCTTTCTCTCTCTCCCTCTCACCGCATCACTACTCCACGCCCACGTCATCCGAACCGGGTCCCAACCCGACCCGTATACCCGCTCCTCCCTCATCAATACCTACGCGAAATGCTCCCTCCACCATCACGCCCGCAAGGTGTTCGACGAAATGCCAAACCCCACCATCTGCTATAACGCCATGATCTCAGGCTATTCCTTCAACTCCAAGCCCCTTCACGCCGTTTCGTTGTTCCGTAAAATGCGGAGAGAGGAGGAAGACGGCTTGGACGTTGACGTTAATGTTAATGCCGTTACACTGTTGAGTTTGGTTTCTGGGTGTGCCGTCGCTACCCATTTGACCATTGGCGCGTGCCTTCACGGTTGCTGTGTTAGGTTCGGATTTGTGACTGATTTGGCGGTGGCCAATAGTCTGGTCACCATGTATGTCAAGTGTGGGGAGGTTGAACTTGCGCATAAAGTGTTTGATGAAATGCTTGTTAGGGATTTGATTACGTGGAATGCTATGATTTCTGGGTATGCACAAAATGGGCATGCTAGGTGTGTTTTGGAGGTTTATAGTGAGATGAAGTTGAGTGGGGTGAGTGCCGATGCTGTTACCCTTCTTGGGGTTATGTCGGCTTGTGCGAACCTTGGTGCACAAGGGATTGGTCGTGAGGTGGAGCGTGAGATTGAGCGGCGTGGATTTGGTTGTAATCCATTTCTGAGGAATGCGCTTGTAAATATGTATGCTAGGTGTGGGAATTTGACTCGGGCGCGCGAGGTTTTTGATCACTCAGGGGAGAAGAGTGTGGTTTCATGGACAGCGATCATTGGTGGGTATGGCATCCATGGCCATGGGGAGGTTGCGTTGGAGCTTTTTGATGAGATGGTTGAGTCGGCTGTTAGGCCAGATAAGACGGTTTTTGTGAGTGTTCTTTCAGCGTGCAGCCATGCTGGGTTGACTGATAGGGGCTTGGAGTACTTTAAGGAAATGGAGAGGAAGTATGGTTTGCAGCCTGGTCCAGAGCACTATTCTTGTGTGGTGGATCTTTTAGGCCGGGCAGGGAGATTGGAGGAAGCTGTGAATCTTATAAAGTCAATGAAGGTGAAACCTGATGGTGCTGTTTGGGGTGCCCTTTTGGGTGCTTGCAAGATTCACAAGAATGTGGAGATAGCAGAGTTGGCCTTTCAGCATGTTGTTGAGCTTGAACCCACAAATATAGGTTACTATGTTTTGCTATCAAATATATACACTGATGCTAACAACTTAGAGGGGGTTTCAAGAGTTAGGGTCATGATGAGGGAACGAAAGCTTAGGAAGGATCCTGGATACAGCTATGTGGAATATAAAGGAAAAATGCACCTTTTTTACTCGGGGGATTTGAGCCATCCCCAAACTAAGCAAATACATAAGATGCTAGATGAATTGGAAAGTCTTGTGAAGGAGGTTCATCCACCCAATGAGAAATGTCAAGGACGGAGTGAAGAGCTCTTAATTGGTATGGGGGTGCACAGTGAAAAATTGGCAATTGCATTTGCTCTCTTGAACACCAAGAGTGGAACAGAGATTATTGTCATGAAAAACTTGAGAGTGTGTATCGATTGTCATTTGTTTATTAAGTTGGTTAGCAAGATTGTCAATCGTCAATTTATTGTCAGAGATGCCACTCGCTTTCACCATTTCAGAGATGGAATATGCTCTTGCAAGGACTACTGGTGAAACCAATGCAACACTATTTCTTAAACATTGGCTTTCAATACAGCACAATGATGTCTGACCTCACCTTGGTTATTGCTGCTGCTGCTGAGTGAGGAGGACTGAGGACAATGCATCCATGCTGAGAAATTCTATAAATATACATGACACAGTCATTTAGGGAAAAAAAAATCTGTAAAACTTTTCAGCTTGGAAAAGGAAGGTCGCCACTACAGTGCAAAATGTACAATGGACTTTTATTTTATATTATATACCTATCTCCATGAGAGGCAATCATATTTGGGTAGGGAATATCTATAGTATGATGAGGTTAAATCTTCCAATGGAGATTTTTTTTCATATACAAGACTCAACCGGAGACCCTACTTAGAGAAAATCAAGCATGTACTACTTAAATCAATCACCAGTTGGTCAAGTGCAATTTTAAGTGCAAAGTGTAAGGCATCTTTCATTTGCTGATGTTGAAAAGACAAAGGATTTAAGTTTTACCAAATTTCACAGATGTACTAAAATGTATTATCTGCTGCTTTTTAATTCATCTTTGTAGCATAGCTACATATAGCTATCACAGAGGAAGGTGCTTTACACTTTTTGATTTCTCTCATATTTTAATGAACCAATTTTTTTTTTTTATGTGCTCGACTGTATTTTCTACCCAGCAGAGTGAACTATTTATATTCAACATTATTGCAAAGGTAATCAATGCCAAAACAATTTACAAGAGAACAATTTAGATACCTCTACTTTCTAAGATGCATTAATCCTGGCTATACCAATTTTCCTAAAATATTCCTATTTCCAGGCTAGAGAATAGAACAATTTATCTGTAATTATCATGATCTCTCATGCATAATAATGAATACATGCAGACACATGCACATATTTACTGTTTAGAAGGTCTAAACTTTATATTGATATTTGTTCTCTTTCTCTTTCCACACTTTCTCCTTTCCCTTTTCTTTTTACTCCATTTCCAATTATTTTATATTCCTGATAAATCCCCCCCTCCCCTGTAAGGGGGCCTACTTGCCCTGGCCAATCCATTTTTTAGGTGTTAAATTGGTCGTTTGTGTTAGGCTCTCTGTATACTACGTGTTTGACTTGTATTCTGTCAGTACTGAGCTGACAATTGCTAGTTAGAGACAATTAGGGGTTCACTCTATTGTAACAGATTCAGAAGTGATACACTTCTAAATATAGTTTGATTTCAGCTCTAGAATAGTCTCTTTCTCTCAAATCTTTTCTAGTAAACTTTCTCTTTGGTTCTTAAAATCTAACATGGTGCACATACATGGTTTCCCCTTCAAATTCATTCCAGAGCTAAGATATTATCCTAAATCTGTAAAAACATGGCTAGTGCGATCTGATTTATTAGCATTATTCTTGTTGCTTCTGCAGTGTGAATTTTGGACTACCAGAAACTTATTTACACTTGTTGGCATTTTTTTTTTATTGATATTGTTGTACTTTTTTGTATTTCACATTGTTGCAAGTCTATAACTTGTTTAACTTTATTTATTTATTTTGTTTTGCAGTGGACTGATCACAATCATGTTTTGGACTCTATGGCAATAGAGCATACTGTTGTATCAAGTACTGGTTTTGGGCATAGCCTCGCTCGCAGTCACAGTAGAGGGTGTAAAAACAAATCTGATGTTTGGAATTACTTCACGCTAGATCCTAAGTCGAAAGAGAAGGCTATATGCAGCCATTGCCGTTGCACTCAAATGCAGTCACAGAACAAGTTCCATGAAATGCAAGATTGATCCAAATAGTGAAGTGAACAAGAAGTTGAAATCAACTTCCTTCTCAACAACAAATGCTTCTTACCCTTCACAAGCCAAATTTGACTTGGAGGAATGTTGGAAGCGTTTGCGAAGATGGTTGTTACTATGGAGCTTCCTTTTAGGTTTGTGGAGAATAAATCCTTCTATGAATGTACGAGTGTTGTACAACCGAGATTCTGTCCTATCTCATGCCATTCCGTGGTTTACTATAAAGTGACGGGTTATACACATGTATCTCATGTTTTGGCAAGAAGTCTAAAAGTCAGTTGTGAGGCACACACTTCAGCAATGTTGAGAAACGTAGTTCTTCAATTTGGACCTTTCAATATCTCACAATAACAAAGCATCTCGTGTTAGTGTATGGCGTGAGATAGGATGAAATTTTCGGTTGCACAAGGCTTTATGCTCCACAACTTAAAAGGAAGCTCCATGGCAACAACCATCTTCGCAAATGCTTTCCAACATTCCTCCTTGTCAGATTTGGCTTGTGAAGAGGAAGAAACATTTGTTGTTGGGAAGGAAATTGATTCAGTTTCTTGTTCACTTCACTGTCCAGATTAATCTTGTATTTCTTCATATGATTAATCATGGAACTCATTCCATGTCTGCACTTGAGTGGGCGATGACAATGGTTGCCTAGCCAAGCAACACCAAATCTTAGTTGTATAATAATTGGACGAAGAGAGAGAATGGTTAGAACCCTAACTTTGATATCTTAAACTGGTGAAAGATGAATTCAACTCGATTACCAATCTTGGGAACATTGCAAGAGAGGTGTTGGCTTATACCCGCCTTCACTGTGCCATCTGAATCTGCCTTTAGTGTCGGCGGACAGGTGCACAGAAGATTGAATCAAAGGATCACGTACACCATTGCCATCAAAAGAGAGGATATTGAAGAGATTGGCAAAATTGAGCAAGGTGAGATAAAAAGATATATTTAATAGAATGTTATTACTTATTTGATTATGACTTGATAAATAATATTCATAGGATGCCTTTTTTTTTGCAGAAGTGGTCTTCCCTCAAGATGGTGGTGTTAGCTCAAGCTATGCTATTCTTAATGAGGATTAAAGTAAGCTTACTTTCAATTATGAGTATCTTGTAGTTGACAAACATAATCACTTGTCTGCTAGTAAATCTCAAATCTGTGAATGCTTTGATTCCTGTATGAATAAATTGTTCATTCTTAGATTTAGTGAACTTTCTGTGTGTACTTCGCAGCGCTGAGACTTGGGGATTTCCCCTTTCAGTAACTTCTTAGCTCAATTTTCACAAGTTATTAACAATTCTTGCTTTTGTTTCACTTGAAGCATCAGTGTTTAACTGCTTATGTTCTCTTCTTTTTTGTGTTTGCAGATTGAAATACTATCTATTCTTGTGCTTGAAGATTCTATGCTGGAGAGTAGAGAAAGGTGCATAGTAAGTTCATATTTGTTTTTTCCATCATAGACTCAACCTTATTTTGTGATGGTGTTTTGAGTATAGAGAGATTTTCCTGTTGCAATTAGTTTTAATTCTTACTATGTTGTTCATGATTGCTCATATTTAACTGTGATAAGTTCCATCTAGTTTTGCTGCTGAAAATTTTGGAAAAAAAATGTGTTTTGTGACATTTACTTGTTAGTTTTCTAAGGAGAGCTAATTAGGACTAAATTCAGTATTACTATGTGGTACTATGTGGATAAATGACTAAGTTGATTGGAAATTTTGTGCTTTCGGCGTATAATTTATCAATAATTTCTCAAGCTCTTGGGGAACTTTTACACTTTGTTGAGCATAACTGTGAAACTACTAAATGTGGTTCAAAAATCAAATTGAGGTTTCAGCGTGTGATTCTACTAAACAGATATCCATTATCAGTACCCTGTACGATATTGCAGCTGCAATTGTAGTTGAGTACCACAATTTAAAACCTTGACAAGAAGTACACTTGGTATTAGCGTGTGTGTGCCTCGGGGAAAAATTCAAATTAATAAACAAGTAGTTTGTATTGTATTTGTATATCAAGTCTTGCTTATCTGATTTAGCAGTTGGAAGAAGTTGTAATTAGTTTTAATTTTTACTATGTTCATGATTGCTCAGATTTAACTGTAAGTGTGTTATTGAAAAAGCTTTTAATCTCTGACAGGTTGAAGGCTAGATAACTTTCATTCTTTCAGCACAGCATTTGACTTAAGTCAGTGTCTCTGTCGTCTTGTGCACTGGTATGGTATCGCAACCGAAATGACACAAGCTTGGATTGAAGCATGGCTTTGGACTTTGGTAGTGTTTTTTGGATTACTTGTCGTGCCAGTTGCAGCAGTTTTTAAAAACAACTTATGTGGGGATCTCTTTGAAACCATTTCAGAAAATTAAAGACATTTTTACTCATTTCTTATGTGAGCACATAAATGAATTATGAAGTTTTATTTATTTTTGTTACCTATTAACAAAATTGTCCACTTGATATAGCTTCAGCAAGACAGCTTCTATTTTTTATTATTTAATTTTATTTTAAATAGTGCCTTTATGAGAAAGTGGAAAATGATCTTGTTTTTATCCCAATGAATCGTGGGTATAGCAATAAATTAGCTGCTCTAAGTACTCGATGGAGTGGCTGTCATACAACATTTTCCAATATTTTAATAGTAGTTTGAGGGCTTAGTAAGTTCATTGATTTGCAAATTATTCCACTCAACTCTGACAAATAGGCAACTCTTGTTTAACTCCTCTTGCTTTTGTAATCTCAGAATTGTTATTGCAAAGAATGTTAGAACAAAATTAGTTAATTATTTGGAAATACTATAGTTCATATTCACACCAAATTTTCTTTTCAGTTTTGATTTAAGATAAAAATAATATTTTTTCTTCAAAAAAGCATCGTCACCAGCGAAGTTAATAAAATTTTAAGAAAGCTACCCGAATGTTAGCATCAAGTTATACATGCACAATAATTTTCTTAATTAGCTATGTGTGTATCTAGACGACGGCCTCAGTCATCATACTTTGTATTTATTTGTAAATATAGTTAAGCTCATCAACCTTCCACCCATTGAGAATTGTAATTTTTTTTGTCTTCTACCTACTTTATCTTTTAGCAAACTAGAAAATAACGATAACACGATAAAACATAAGGAGGCTTTTTTGCTTCTCAAATAGAATTCTCAGGTAGGGTTTGCATTCATTTTATGTAACTTGGTTAATAAAACCATCAATTTAAATTGAGGGTTATGCTTACCAGATGAATATGTTCTTTATATTTTCTAATTATATATAACTGAAGAAGATTAATAACGACATTCAATTTTCTTTTTGGTGTAGAATGGTAATGGTGAAGTTTGAACTTGAAATTACAAGCAAATTATCCAAACTTCCACTACTAGGTTTGACCCTAGTGGATTTCAGAATGACATTCAATCATCACAATTATAAAACAACTCAAATTAAATAATCTTTTAGACTGGATAGCATTTAAAAAATATATATATTATGGTTAATAAAAATAAGGAAGTCTGTAAAAAATAACACAATGAAAGGTAATTTTCAAACATTTTAATTTATAAATAGATCATAATCATATCACTATAAATTACATGGATTGCAACTTTGTTGACTAGAGTTAGATAACTAAAGAGACCATGAAATCCAGGAGTGCAATATGCTCCAAAGTTTCAGTACACTAGACCTCACAGACCAAATCCTAGGCAACAAGAACAAATGGAGCACTAAAATAAATTGGAACCACTTGTTCCAAAATGCTAAAAGAAGGTTGAATGTAAAGCTATTGCCGAAATTTCCATTTCATTACAGAATCACTAATCACATACGGACAGTCTACTCAAGCCACCAATCACTACAGTACTGCCAGTTGCAGAAATACATTCATCCTCAACATATGGGATTGTTTTCCTTAGGGTCAGATTTATTGGAATACTCCCATTGCCTGCAAACCACACACATGAGGTTGTAGTAACTATCCAAACTCATAATAGTAGCACAAAGTATGCTATTCACACAATTGTTGGAGCCATAAATGGACACAAGTACAAATGTGGCTGTTTAATATGCAAACATGCAACCACGTTACAATCATGGTCGTAATATTGTGCTACTAGCATTAATGCAATATACTCCTTATAACACGAGACTTGATACCTGTATAGATGCCATCCTGTTCTATACAAACGGCAGCATAATGAGAACCAGCCAACTCCAGAAGCACATACTGCCAATTGCTTGACGGATTCTTCAGATTATCCGAAGGCTTAACAGTAATATCAGGTGCCTGTCGGCAGGGTAAAATGCTAAAGGTAGACAAAGCCAAATATATCACCTTCCAAAATTTAATATGCTAATACTGAAGCATGGGTTCATACACTATACAGCAATAGTGACCTGAATATTAGCTTATATATATTAACACATGCCCATATGACAGCAATTGACTCCAGAGGAAAAATCTACTCACCAAATAGTATTCTAATTAGGAGCCCTCTATATTTCAAAGTCCAAAGAAACTTTGCAAGAGCAAGACATACCTTAGAAATTATATGAGGTGGAGCATGGCTGTCTCCTTTCATAAGGTCTCTTAATTGAATAGTGAAAGTCTTAAAAGGTGAGGCTGAGAAGCCCCTCCCTATTGCTTTTACATAAGCCTCCTATAAATGGGAAATATATCTGTAAGTGACAGCAGCAGAACCGTAAAACATAGATTGAATTTCAACCTACAAGTTATGCTGACTAACTATATTATGCTTATAATTGTGTTTAAAACATATATGCTTCAAAGGAGATTTGTGCATAACTGCATATGACCCTACATTTGACATCTACTTGAATATTTTGCAGGAAAAAAAAAAAACTTGTAAACAAATCAAAATTTAAAAAGGCATCTTAGGTATCTCCCATGGGCAAGAGCTACAAACATTATTTTTATTAGAGCTAACAAATAGAGAACAAATCATCTAGACACCTTTGAAAAATATTATATTAATTTGCATCTTTACCCGTCGAGAAGAAGTTCAAATAACATTTTTATGGTTTAACCTGAACATCAATTAATGAAAGATGTTTTTAAAGTAATTCCAGTTTCATAATAATATAGAAATGTATTACCAATATCTTCAAAGCCAATATAACGTAGAACCTTTTAACTCGTTTGGTACACCAATGCCCCATTACTTTTCAAATAATGGTCAAAGACAATGAAAATTGGATATGAAGCTAAATAAAAAAGTAACCTATTTTTCTCAATATAACAGTTCAAACTTCAAAGAGTTGCATTTGTTTCTAATCTGACTGTTAACTTATTAAATAGGAATCCTAACAGCAATAGCGACATTCAATATACTTTTACTACTAACCTTCAGAGTCCATAATTTAATAAACTCCTGAAGCCGAAGTTCAGGGTCTGCAATGTGAGTCAGCATTTCTATTTCACAGGGTGAAAAGAATCGTTGTGCAAAGGCTAAAATATCATTCTTTAACCTCCTTTGCTTCTCTTCCACATCAATACCAATCTACAATGAGAATGGCAAGTTAAATCAGTTCAAAGAAAATGCTCTCCAGCAAGAAAAATGACAATAAGATAGAAAATTTTATAAAACTAGAAGAGAATATAATGACTAGTTTACAAATAAATAACTTTTGTGAAAAATAGAATAATGAATACATACAGGTGAACCCACAGTTACTCCACAAGCTATCAAAGATGAAGTGTGTGAGATATTAAAATGGAGTGGCGGTAGGCTCCAATCATCAGCACATTGCCAGTCCAACTATTCAAATATGCTACTATAAACTGTTAGTGTTTACAAAAAAGCTCAATGAACAAGGCATATCAGTTATGCAAGAAGAAAGTGCAAGACATACAGAAGTTAATAAATTAACAGTTTAAAAACATACCTCAGGCTTGCCATAATTGTCCTTCCTAAACTTTAAGGATTTTGGACGAATTTGACATTTCGTCTGATCTAGCAGTAAACAATATTGTTTAGATATATGATCTCCATCATGATGCAGAAGGATCAAAACCAAATGAAGGAAAACTGGAACAATATACAAATTACAGATGTAACCATGACAGATAATTCAATACAAATCATGGTCCATGAAACATGTAGGCGATATGTTTACTAAGTGAAAACTAATCAAATCATGTTAAAATTGTTATTAAGCTATAGGAGTAAACTATCATAGTTGATTCTGGATGAAATAGGAACAAAGACAAAATGAGTGATCCACAGAATTGCCACTAGAAAATTAGTTACTATGGTGGTATAAACCATTATTATGAAACCACAATATTTTGGTACATTAAATTCTAAATGGTGACTGAAAATACGTAAGATACATAGATCCCAATAACATATAATATATAGCTTGTAGATTGGTACATATTAGAATAATGTTATACAAATGAAAGAATGCAAAAGGAAGAAGAAAAACTAAGAACAGCACCAGAATAATAAAAATTACATCTTGCTAATGTAGTGCGAACCAATGCACGGGCTAGGAGTGTGCCTTTTCTCAGTTGTTCCCCACGCATGCGAAGTATGTTTTCTTTCTCACAAGGTGATAGAATTTCTAAATATCGGTTCAATAGGGTTGGGTTGTGCTCTTTACCTCATCAGGTAAAACATACCAAAAATGAACTTCCCTGCATTAACATAAAAATAGTTGGCACCTATACCTTAAATAACATTTTGCAAGATACATATATGGCTTTTCTAAAAACACAAATGACATCCACAACACTAACATCATCAGTATTTAAACGAAAAAAAAAAAAACAGTACATATAAACAAGTTTAATGGTACAAAGGAAAGTAACAGGTAGTTAAATAATAAATATTCAATAGCTTTATACCTTTGTCTTGGGAGTTGAACAGGAGGTAAATGGGATGAAGCATTGACGAGATTCCTTCCAAAGCAATATATATTCATCACCAACTCCGTGCTTTGTCTCGCAAAGAAATCATGCACACACACAAGACAAAGCGAACCTAGTATTGCATTGTCTGCCAAATCAGTTCTTCACAACAGTAACAGACAAGAACAAAATAAACACAGCTACATCCAGGGAAATACCAAAATGCTAGTGAGATGATAAAATGTACCCCCCAAAAGAAAGTTAACATACAACTCAAGTATAGCAGTGATCAGTGTTGTTAAATAGCGACCATGGCAGAATGGCATGGCCGATTTTCTGCCAGCCACCATAGACAATTTGTGAAGGGAGGCCTGCCATGGCAGTGCCATAAGGCGCAATGGCATGTTTATATGGCAGAATTTCGGCCTTCAGCCATGTTCCACTATCCACCATAGATAACATTGGCAGTGGTTAATAAAGAAACAGTTGTCAATTAAGCCAAGATATATGTGCTTCACAATTTGCATCTTGTTTAGATTTCAACAGAAGGTAAATATCATTGGGCAATTTAATTAACCAGAACTGTTTTTAAGAAAAAAAGAGCGTGAAAAACCTGATTCAATCACTTTTTCAATGTCTATGATGCATTCCTTCAGACACTCATTAGGCACAAGAAAATAAAAAATAAAATCATTCTCACAGACAGACTCTACAAATCTGTCTAACAACAACTACAATAATTCACACTATAGTCGAAACAGAAACAGAAACAGCAAAATAAGAAAATGCAACGAAACAAATAATGATAGAGAAATTCCTTACCTGTAGTGACAGAGAGAAGGATAAATTTGCATATGATGTGAATTGAAGGAAAAGGAGATGGGAGTTTGAAACCAATTCGTCGAAGAAGTTGCTAATGAGGTTCGTTTTCACCGGCGGGCGGCGATGGAGATGTCCCTTTCCGTCAATTACAAATATCAAAATGGAAAAGATCATTTTGCATTTTAATTTAGTATATGAATTTTATGCGAGAGAATCAAATAAAAGGGCTTTAGTTTTCCGTTTCCGGATGAAAGCCACATATCCTAACCGCTGGACGACAGCGGATTATTTAACATGTTTAAGTACAGGTTTTTAATGAAAGAAAATAAACGGATTTTACACTAATATTAAAGTCAACTTTATTTTATATTTATTTATAGTAATTATTTTATACTAAGGTAAGTGTTTTTTTTTAACATTAAAGTGCTTTTTATTTACTACAAACCATAGTGGGACATGTGTTAGTTTTTCATCATTGACGGGAAAAGGATTGGCTTTTGAGTTATGTCTAAGATCGAGGAAAATAAATTAGTGATCAAAAATTTTTTATAAGATTTTTTTTAATAAGAGTTTGTATTATTGTACACAGTCCACTAGCAGGGGTGCTCACGCGTTTGATAGAGTTGAATTTAACTAAATTTATTATCTAATTTGATCAAATTTTATTAGATTGATTAAAATTTAATCACACTTAAATTTTATGATTAAGGATATGTTGTGTGAAAATCAAAACTAAATTCTCCCACAAGTTAAATATTGTTTATCTAGTCATTTCCATTAGGTGGTACTCTCTTGTATGAAATTAGAAGTGGAAACAAATCAGGTTTGGTTAAACTTGATCTTGACCTAATTTTAAAATGTAAAGTTTAATTTGGTCTATTTATCTATCTTAGGCTCTTGTTTTTTTAGGCTTGACCAGATCCATTTAAAAGTCTGGCTTGACCTACTAACCTTTATAATAAATATTATATACAAAGAGAAATCTAATGACTATAAAGTGAAACTTTGAATTTGCATAATACTTTTTAAATTTAATATAAATAAAGACACATACTTTCCTTTTAATTTGTACGTGAAAAAAAGTTAAAATTAATTAGAATACTCTAATATGAGATTAAAATTCGTTAATTATAGCAACTCAATTAAAAATTATAATTGAAACACTTTAAGTATTCAACAAAATATTGTAAACAAAATAAGCAAACTAAATAAAATACCATAAGTTTTATTCGATAATCTAGTCTAAATGTCAAATACTAAATAAACAAAAAATAAGAACCAAGGCAAGTTAAATATAAAGTATAATATTTTTTTTTAATTCTCAAGCCATCTTCCAAACATGATGCAATGAGTCAACATATCATCAAATCTTCAATGTAATTTCTTGAAGTTGTTCATCCACCTTCATTTTGAGGGAGAAAATGTTATTAGAATATAAATTAATTTTAAAACAATTTAAATTAGTTTAGAAAAGTTAAAGAAACATTTTTTAAACAGAAAATGTCTCAACATCTTACTTATATTTCCAAATAAGTCATAATCATTTTATGAGATTTTCAAGGTGATTTCTTCAGGCAGTTGATCATCCACCTTCACAATGAGAAAAAATGTTATTAGAAAAATAAATATATTACAAAAGAGTCAATTAAAACTAAAATTTGTGTACCTTTATTTTTCTCTTCAAATTGTAATTATGAAGAATCCAATCCCCACCGCATATGAGAGCTTCAATAGATTCTTCGTTCAATCTAGAATGATATTCATCAATTACTCTACCTCCAGCACTAAATGTAGATTATGATGCAACGGTTGATATTGGAACAACTAGTATATCTCTTGTCATCTTTGATAAAATCTTATATTCGAAGTTGTTATTCCTCCACCACTTCAAGGCACTAAAAGAGGAGTTTCCATTATTAGGAATATAAGTATTTTTCTCCTCAAGATAAACATCTAGTTCTTATTTCATTGGTGGGACTGCTTCCTTTTCATGCACAAGGCTCATTAATTGATCAAACTCAGTCATAGCAGATGTATCAGGCACATGGATAGTTGAGAAGTTTATGCCACCAGCATTCGTTTCATTTGAGGATGACTCTTCATTGCTTAAAGCCACACACTCATCATATAATTGTTGAAGAGCCCTTCATACCTTCTCCACATTTTCCTTAGCAATTTCCTCAGGCTTGTACAACAAAGATAAGCAAATGCCAATCATACGAAACTTGCACCTAGGATCTAAAACACTATCAATGGAGATCAACAAATTACATTGCCCCCAATATTTGTCAAATTTTAGTTTCATTGGGGTTGTCATATCTCTCATGAAAAAATCTTCATCCTCTGATGCATTGTTAATTACTTGCTTGACCCTCCAAACTTCTGCAAGATACAAATTAGCAGTAGGATACTCACTGTCTGATATTATATGTGTAGCTAAGTTAAATACTTCTAAAAGTTTACAAACTTTCAGCACTTTTTCTCCATCTTCATTTGAAGGTGCATATGTATAAAGAGAATCTTGTTCTCCATAAGCTGAAACGACAATTTTGAATTTCAAAGCAGTTGACAACATTTGGAATGTAGAATTCCACCTGGTTGGACAATCAAGGATGAGCTTTCTTTTATATGCTTTTGTTCAAAAATATCACTGAAGGTCTTCAATCTCGCATCATTATGCTTAATATACTTCACACTTTACGAACATTTTGAATTATATCTTTTATCTTACCAAGCCATCTTGTACCAACAAGTTCAATATGTGTGCGCAACATCTAACATGAAGCAAATCTCCATCCAGAACTAATTTTGTGCTAAGTAATAAGTTCTCTTTCAAATTTTTCAAACATTAGTCATTATAAGAAGCATTGTTAGTCGACACAGAAAACATCTTTTCTTCAATCCCCACACGTTCAAGTACTTAAAAATGACATCTGCTAGATCAATTCCTCGCCTCGGGCAAACACCTTCACAAAACTTAAAACCCTCTTTTGAAGTTTCCACTTGACATCAATGAAATGATCAGTGACAACCATATACTCAACCACTTGGTGACTTGATTTCCACATGTTAATTGTTAACTAATTTTGTTGACAATTCTCAACAAAGCCTTCAACCAATTCTTTTCTACATTATATATTGCTAAATAATCGTTTCTTACTATCGACTTACTTTTTGAAAGTTGTGATTTCCATATTGGAAAGCCCACATCCAAACATCATCCTCAACAATGCTAAAAGGGTATTCATGAACCATCACAGCAGTAACAATTATTTCTTTCATCCTCTCATTGGAGTATTTAAACCCGGGAATTAGGAATATGTTTGATGGATTATAAGGATTAAAAGGAATGACAGATTGGTTCTTTTCTTTAGCCATTTGCAACCTCCTTTTATTACATTTTTCTAAATGTCTTCTTAGATGACTTGTGCTACCCCCTGGCCCACTAGTAGATGTTCATCACAAAAAATCATGAGTAGACATAATGTACCTATAGTAGCGACATAATAATTGAAAAAGTGAGTTATTGAAGGTAAGTTAATAAATAAAAAAAATAGTGAATTATATATCTATCAATTGTATAAAATAATATGCATACACTTATTGAATTCAATTAAATTAACAAGAACATAACGTAACTTAACAGTTTTTTTAGAACACAAAAATTATAATATAAAGTAAATTAACTTTTAATAGAACACAAAAATTATGCTTTACGTACAAAAAATTAACAGTTAATTTGAACTTTAACCAACAAACATTGAACACGCACTCTCAATTAATAGAACACAAAAAACTAATAATTTTTAATCATAACAAAAGACTATGCTTTACGATTAAAACTAACCAAATAAACCTAAGGTAAATTAGTTTTCTTTAAACAACTACATCAAAAATTAAATTGATTATATAAAAAATAATAAAAATTATGCTTATTGTTGTTTGGCATGAACAACCAAGATGTCTATGTGAGAACTAAGGAAAAAGGTTATGATTTAAACAAAAATTAGAGATAAAAAATGATTTCTCTTTAACAATGATATTCTTTTCAGCAAAGGAAAGAAAAAGAAATAATAGCAAAAGTCATGGTCAGAGTTTGCTTTGGACGGAGACAATAAAACAGTGCACATATGCAGCTAATTAGACATACATCCTTATGTTTATGGAAGTTCTGGTCAAAGACATAACATCCTGCTTTACACTTTTACAAACCTATTAAAAACGTTTCAAATTCCTTATTTTGTTTTTTTTATCTTTTATTGTAGATTAAATTATTTAGGTTTTATTTTTTTTAAAGATTAATTTATATCTTTTAAGTTTTAAGATATATATATATATATATATATATATATATATAATAGGTTAGTCTGGCATCTCTAACAAGTTTTATTTAAAGTTTGGATATAACCTTTTTATTTAAATAGATTTTTTAAAAATTTTAATCTTCCCTTTATAATAAATAAATAATGTAAAATCTTAAATAGACTAAACAAAAAATTCCTAATAGAGTGTCTATCCATTACCATCCCTATATATGATAGACACAAGATAAACATCTAAATTTATTTTTGATATTGGGCAAAACAAAAAGGCATCAAACATGACGATACTATCCCACTTCATTTCACTTCAATTGAGGATCACGTAATTTTGATTCGTGCGGGATTGCCGGGCAAGAAAACAAGCAATTAACCATGATTTACAGGACAATTCCGTACCTAACGCCATACACAAGAAAGAAAATCATATGTACCACAGTCAAACATTGTACGGGTCCCTTTAATTTTGTCAACGAAAACAGTTGTAGGATCATTGTAATTTACTAATCATGGACCTCAACATAATAACAGTAATAATAACCATACAACCTCAACGCGTGGTTTGGTGTGTTCGTTACCTTTTTCTTAATCAAGATATTGCTAACAAAAGTTAAATATTAATCTTTAAGTATTAAAATTTATTTAAGGAATTAATTTTTATCCACCAATATTATTTTATACAAAAAATTAAACTTATAATTACATATTTAAAACACAAGATTATCTATTAACTTGTTATCTATGCATACTTTGTTTTGCTTGCACTGGTCAACCCCACAAACAATTTCGATGGGCCCACCCCACCACCTTCTTGTTTGTCACCAATTGAAGCATCTTCCTTTGACCAAAACCAAACTATACGGCCTCTTAGCTTACCTTTCTCTTTCTAGATCCTTTTCTTTCTCTAGTTTTTTAATTAATTATGTTGACTTTTTTTTAAGCCTGATGGAATTTCAATCTTTGATAATATTTTAAAAAGCATGAAAATGAAAAATACATTAAAAATATATGTATCATGTTCTAAAAGTCATTTGTCATGTATCATTTCTTAGTAATTTGCCTGAATGCATACTTTTAAATTTTCAACTCCTTTGCTTTTGCTTTTCTCCTTGCACGTCGTGGGTCCTTATCACTTCTAAGAGAGATATAGATCTAACACCATTTTTTTTTAGATGATTGATTTTCAATTAAATCTCACTAATAAGAATTTCTTATACTAGCCTTATTATATCTTTTTTTGTAACAAAAAAAGAGTGGTGGAGAAGTAAGATATAAGATTTCATAGGGTTTTTAAAAACGCGATTCAATGGCAGGAACTTGCATTTTGCCAATTCGTGGGTCACCATTTTGTGGCCTTTGCTAATTTGAGAGTTTAGATGAGAGATCCTTGGAATTGATATAAGATAACAAGAAGCCAAATTAAACCCGTGAAACAAAAATGTACTCATCCATTTTTAGATTCAAACAACAATGATTCCTAAGGAGTGGACCACTAATAACCACGCCCACCGGATTAGTGTGGTCTTAACATTTTTAATGAATGATATCAAATGCTTAATTAGATGCCCACCCATTTTTAAATTTTTCTTTTAGCCTTATTATACATATACCAGTCCTTGGTTTGCGCCACTTCAATGACACGTATGCAATTGCCACCTAATAATTCACAACCAACAAATGTGGACGTAAGACTCACACCAACTGTATTATCATGCTGCTCTACTACTACTTTAAAGTGGTAGTAGTAGTAGTGTGCCACACATTGCTGGTGTCTTTTTCCATAATTTATAACAATAACAAGTTATCTAATTTAATCTCTTTAACTATTATTAAGTCAGTCTTAAGCCAACGGCCACTTAAAGACAACTTGAAAGAACTTGAGGAATATATTTTTCCATGCTCAAGACATTATAATTCAAACGTGGAAACGAGGACTTTTCAAAAGGGCAACATTCCCCCTTGTATTCTCATTTGTCTATGATCACCGTCTACCTTCTTCTTTGCTCTTACATATACATTCCTAAATCTAAATCCTCCCTTCAACTTGCACAATAGCCATTCCCTCATTTATACACAAAACTCCCCCTCCATATTCTCAAAGACCCTTCGGCACTTAATTTTGTTTCAGAGACCACAGGTATCCTCTACTGAAGACAATTTTTTATATGCTTAGTTTAGTCTGAATTGCAAAATGCTAGGGAAGAAGATGGTATCATTGAAGAAACTAGCCAAAAGGGTTAAGGGTGTTGGAGGAGCTGATCACTCTGATCCTCCATACCAAGAATGTTTGCTAAAGGGGTATGAGGACGGTAAAGAATCACCCTCTAGCACAACCCCAACAGGTTTTTTTGCACTTTATGTTGGTGAGGAGCGTCAGAGATATGTGGTTCCAACCAGCTACCTCTCTCACCCTCTATTCAAGATGCTGCTGGAGAAGGCCTACAATGAATTTGGATTTGCACAGAGGAATGGCCTAGTGGTGCCATGCAGTGTTTCCACATTTCAGGAGGTGGTGAATGCTATTGAATGCAACAATGGAAAGTTTGACTTAGGCAAGATTTTTGAAGATTTTGCTTAGCTAGTGCACAGCAAAACGGATATCATGTCATGTGCCTTGCCATGTTAATTATTTTTTTTTTCTTTGGTTAGTAGTGTTGAAATGCATCAGAACTATGACCTCTTTGTTGATGGGGTTATATTTATTGGATGTTGTTCTAGCCAGAATTTAGAACATAGGTCTTCATGATGGCTAGCTGAGTTAGCTTTAATTTCAATTAGGATTTTGATCTGACATGTAAATTAGTATTTGATGGTTTAATAGTGAACTATATATCAATATTTTTGAAGTCTATCTGCAGCTTATGCTTTTATAATTTTTCTCATATAATTTTAGTAAGTAAACTTATCCCCTACTTTTACAACTGGCATCCAGTGCCACAAAAGTGACCTCAGTAATCAGTGGCAACAATCGTGCATGTTCAGTTAGTCAACTGGGTGTCATCACTGGAAATCTTGCAATGCCTAGATTTGGAAAAAAGAAAAAAAAAATGATCTACCTCTTCATTGAATTTACACGCGTATTAAGATTTCTTTGATTGTTAAGAGTGTACTCCAATTTGTTTCCTACTCCCTTGAAGGAATCAAAAAGCGAAAAACTAGTCACAAATAAAGAAGATTGCTTTAAAGGTAATTCTTATGATTAAGTATATGCACAGGCACAAGTAACTGGAACTGCAAGTAACTAGATAAAGTACTGCATAAAATTGTAAGCGCTAGTCATTTTTAAATTGATTTTTTACTTTTTGTTTGTATAGAAAATAAATATGCAATTATGTTTATTAAACTGGAACTCTAGATCATTAGTTAACTAAACAATCTCATTCCTATTGATCCGCAAACTTAGTAGTTTTGAAACTCATTTAATTGCCGATTTAACAAAATCATTTTAATAATATTTTTTTATTTATATTGAACGCATAAGTAAATAATACTATTTTACAATGTTAGGGACTAAATAAACATTTAGAGAAGTTAGGAATTAAAATAATCCACAACTTTATTAGTGTATGAGCGTACTCCAAAGTAAACGCTGAGAGGACTGGACCACTGGCCAAGTTTCCCAGTTTGGCGGCTTATAATTCAAGAAAACGAGATTAGTTTACCTAGACAATTTTTTTCCCACGAAATTCCTATTCATTTATTTCTCTCAAATTTCATTCAACTTTTACATCTTGAAAAATCGTTTATCATCTGCCATTGGATTATAAAGCAAAAACTTAATAAATAATGCTTATTGCGGAAATGCTTGGTACACGTCAACACCAAGCACATCTCCTCAGAGATGACAGATTCAAAGTACTAAAAAGGTAAAATAGAATCAATGTATAATAAAATTATAAAAACCAAGGAGTCATTTGGTTTAACAGGGTGGATGAGTTGTTATAAATCCTTTTGGACCTGTTTTTGATTCCTACAAATAAAGAAAAATGATAAAATTATGTAAGGTTATATGTGTGCAAATGTGTGTGAGTAGCATCCTTCTTAATTCGGTCATAAATATGGTCGAAGTTCGAGACTGAAATAAACCAATAAACCTTGCATTTCTTGAGGCCATCTGACAGTAGAAAAATGAATCTCTGCATTCTTTTAATGCAGTGGCAACTTTTGCAGATGCTTTGAATCCTTCATTGTAAATTGCAATATATTTATTTATACATTCATATTAAAATACCTGGCCCTGGGAAATTCAACAGAGCAAGGAGAATCACACAGGCAGAAATTGAAGAGGCAACGAAGTTTATGAATTTGATTATGAAATTATATAACCAACTGCTGAGCCTCAGAAGTGGAGTATGGTTCAAGTTGTTGGTTTTCACTGTTACAACCTTCCACAAGTATTCTCTTCATATGATCAACTAGTCCTTGAATCTGCTCTCTTGAATGAAGGGGTGATGGATATATACAAGCACAATCCAACTTTCCATTTCGTATGGTGTCGAATACGGCAATGGATGGGCCAACACCATGAGCAGAAGCACATCCCACATAGTCTTCCAATCCAAACTCTCCAAGCATTTCGGCTGAGTTGTCGAAGACGGGATCTTCAAACACAGAGATCAAGGCTGTTCTAAGCGATGATGACGGCGTCAAACCGGGGTTCTCGATTGCCTTGCACATGAGGTAGTTCAGGTCAGACATGTCTGTGAAATGCTTGTTGCAGTTCATTGCATTTACAAAGGCTGTGTAGCTTTTCTTTGCCAACTCCCATAAGGTTTCTGTTTCTCCACACACGTCATGAGTGTTCAAGATGGCAGAATGGTAAAATCCTGAACCAAACATGGGAAGCATTGGCAAAAGAATGTCAAAATTATACCAAGAAATTAAAAAAGGTAAAATATTCCTTCATCATTCATATGCTCGGATTATTAATAATTTGAAAATTCCAGTCTATCATGCATTGGAGGTATCAAGTTCATAGCTTTTGTTTCAAAAGTGTAAGGCAATTATCTAATATGTCTCGATTGAACTATCTCAAAAGCTTAGACTTTTTATGTAGAGACATGTGAATAGTTTTATATAATATCCCTAACATAACTAACAATTTAACTAAAAGCTGTAGCAAATGATTTCATTAACATGTGATAGGAAAAGTTTGATTTCATTAGTATAAGAGACAGCCTCCCTTAGTCCCTTACCTACCCACCCAAGAAATTGTTTTTACCACTTTCCAAAAGATTAAATAAAAATGAAAGCATTATCAAGATACAGGGAACCTTGACAAGGTTTGATACTGTTTATCTTGCAAGTGTCACTTTGTAGCCCACTCAAATAAATTTGAACCTATTAGGTGGATTTGGACAATACAGGCTTCTTGTTTTAACAAGGTCTTGCAGTTTAAGTTAAAAATTAGTATTAGTTAGAATAACTAATATTATGTGCCAAGCCGCCAACTGACAATTTTAGGGGGTGTTTGGTTTAGAGGATGAAAATAGAAGAGAATTTTTTTAATTAAAGTAGAGTGTAAAAGGTGTGAGTCCCACAAAAAAATACAAATTTTCTCTACAATATTATTTCTCTCCTCTCTACCAAACACACCATAAAAGAAACAACAATCTTTCCAATTTATTACACGAAGGACACAGCCTGAAAAAAGAAGAGCGTGTATCAAGTAAACCAGTTAGGCATGATACAAAAGTAGCAGCAGCAGCATAATAAATAAACAAAAATGACTAGAAAATTTGGCTTACCAGCATGGTTACTGGGAAGGACTGGATCAAGAAGCGAGCGGCAATCAACAAGTGTTACTACAGCATACTTCTCTCTTTGATAATTAGGAAGGCATTTAGATGTCCATGCAGCAATCATTCCAGCTGCAGCAAGTGCCCCACAAAGTTTAATACCTCTTGATTTGCATCCCTACGTGATCTTGCATAATTAGCTTAATCCATTAAATTACCATATCATAATCAAAAAGTGAGTACAGAGTAGGATGCCATATCAATCAGACTTCACAGAAATTAGATTATACAGCTACACATTGGATGCATAAGAATGAACTTCAATTACAAATACGTAGAGGCCAAAAAGAAGATGATGTGACATTGCAGCGGATTTATACCAGAAAAAAAAATAGCCGCTGATAGTAGTTATAATTGGCTGCAATTTTCTCCCAACTTCGAATATGAATTATCATTTATTAGCTGATAAATCCTAATTGATATTGTAGAGTTCGGATCAAACCATAGGGCTGTGACCTGTGAAACACTAACACCTCATTTGTAGTAGAGGCTCTCCCTTCCGAATATAGCTTTGGCTTTTAAGCTAATGACTTCTCTATAATGTGCCAAGTAAGTTTTTCTTCCTATTTTTTTTTGAAAAAAAATGTCTAGTGTTTTCATCCCCTTTAAGAAAAGAGAAAATTAAGGCTTGCAAATAGAGATTGCAATAGTCAAGATTAATTTAGTGTGTTTGGGAAAAAGTTACATCCAACATAACCAGCAACGTTCTCTTTAAATTCAATACAAGAGCTCCTTCTCTGTCAAAGTGATGTTTGGAAGCTTGAAATGGCAATCCAAACACACCTTAACAGTTGAGTAGATAGAGCCAAACGATAATAGTACTATAACACATTTACCAGCAAAATGCTCTTGGTGGGTTGAAGTGTATTTCTGGTGATACCAATGTTAGTTTCTTTCGTTTAACAATGTAGTGATAACCAATTAGACACATGCTACAAAAAGATATAACTTTTATTTTCTTGTAAAGCTGAAGACCGAATAATAACCCATGAACTGAAATGCAGGTAGAGGACTTGTTATGTTAGTCAATTTATGCTGCAATTGGGTGTTGTCGTACTTGGACATAGAATTATCATCTACACATGGAATTTTGTAAGCCATGCCTTATCCCATTCTCAATCATTCTTTCAGACAAAGACTCCAAGACAAAGTTAACTACCACACAACTTCTGATTTTGAAAAGTGGTCATATTCTATGGAAGAAATATCTTATTATTGTTTTGGAACTATAGAAATATGTATAAAAAAAATAATTGATGGGTCACTGTCGAGAGGACCAAAATTTGCGAAGCTACGATAACGGTACGACGTGACAGTAACACATAAGAGATATGTCTAATTTTGAAAATCACACATCAGGGCAACGACATGACATATAATATTATGTTAACATAAAATAAAAACAGTTAAAAAAAAGACACAAATGTTTTAAAATTGAGCATTAATCACTGTAAATACTGTATATTATTATTTAACTCATTATTGCGATATCCAAATCCCACTTATATCGGTATCAAAATTTTAAAATATTAACTCAAAATATAGACTAAAGGTATAAAAAGACACCCAACAACACTAATTAATGACTAATCTTTGCTCGAAAAATTGGCCAATTAGATTTAGTGAAATTTGCTTCCTCATTTATGTTTTTGCATCTATATGAAATCTTGATTAAAGAAACCAAACCAGTTTTACTTGAACCATCTAGATATTGATCAATGAATAAGCCATCACGAAACAAATATTAAATAAGAGAATCATTCCGCATCGTTTCTATCGGATCTCCAAAGTCCTAATCAGTACTGAATAATAATATTCCAATTGGATATTCTATTTTATCTAATATACTATATTGAGTCCATTTTTTATGAATTTTGAAAAGTTTTTCTTCCTCTAAATTATATCTTACATTAACTGTTTATTCTTGTACAAATACTTTAAGCGAAAACACGTTAATTAATTAAGTAAAAAAATCAATAGAATAAAATCCTAATAATTTAAAGTATATAGATTATTCTACTACATACTAACTAAAATTCTTAATTGTTGTGAACTGATTAAATTAAATAAGCTCTACATTGAGAACTTAAGATAATAATTAATTAGCCGGTCAATTAATTAATTACCAAATTAGAGTAATCGGTCAGATTTTCTTACAAAAATTACAAAAATCAATCATCAACCAAATTTATTAATATTTTGTAATCAATAAAAATAACATGTTAACAGAAAATATACTACTATACAATTAAATTAGTGAAGATAACAGAAAATAAAAAAAGAAACAGGTTGATGATAACTCACAGCTAATAGGTTCTTGGTTTCATCCACATTCAGTTGCAACCTTATTATCCTCGAACTGCGAGGCGAGCCAGCATCGACGAAACTCAAATTCGCGAACCTGAACGCGTTGAGCGAGTACCCGAGCACGTCCAACCCACGCGCCCAGAACGGCTTGTTCATCTTCCCCTCGGGAATCAGATCCTCGATCGGAGAATTCACCTTCTCCCCGCTCGCTTCGTCGCCGGCGCCTCCGGCAACGAGGCGGAGGAGCTCCTTGAGCAGCGCCACGGCAGCGGCGCGGTCGCACGCAGCGGTGTGGAGGCGGAGGAACACGGCGAATCGGTCGTGGCTGATATTATACACGGCGGCGTGGAGGACGTCGGCGCCGGCGGAAGGGATGGTGTAGTCGCGCCACGTGTCCTGGTTCATCTCGTGCTCGAGGAGCGCGTGGAAGGGATCGTGGCCGTTGGACTGGGATTGGATGATGGTGGCCGTTGATGTGATATCGAAGGGGTGGATTTGGACGGTGGGGGTGGGAGGGGTGAGGAAGTGGAACGTGTTGTTGGAGGGATCGAGGTGGATCTTGGAGCGGAGGATAGGGTGGGAATTTTGAAGTTTGTGGAGGGCATTTTGGACAACAGCAATTTGCGGCGGTTTTGAGAGGAGGAGGCTTAGCACTGTCACGCCGGTGCCGATGGGAACGGCCTTGCACCAGCTGAATTCGGTGCCGCCGACTGGCCGGGCCTCAGGGGTTGGTGGGCTTTGGGCCTCAGTGTCACCATTTTGGGCCATGTTGTTGGATGGGAGTGAGTGAGAGGAGAGTGGGAGTGAAAAAGGGAAGGGAAGATCAAGAAAGGGATAATAAGGATAACGTGGAACATGATCTAAATATCTTATCACACGATTATAGATACAAATAATTCGATACTTGAATCTCTCAATTAACATTTGAAATTTGATTCATATTTAAAACATGTGATCACAATTAGAAATATCATTTTATTTAGAATCAGTTTATCTAAATGTCAAATAAAATTTTTTAAATACCTCTTGATTAAGAAAAAAAATACTTCTTTAATTCTTATTTATAATATTCATGTTTAAATTATATTTGTTCTTTTTTACATGATTCAATTTATAATATTTTTGTATTACTAATTTTTAAATTAAAAATATTTATCATTAAAAAAGAAAAAAATATTAATAAAATAATTTTTAAAAATTATAAATTTAAGATAAAATTATTATTATAAATTAAATTAATTATTTTTTAAAATTTTGACAACGATTGAGTTTATATATTAGAATAAATATATTATATGCTGATTTGCAGGGACCTACTGTGGATTTGTCGTGAAAAGAAAAGTGTTGTGTTCCATTAATGTAACTTGACCTTGAGGGCCGAACGTAGGATCCATAATAGGGAAGAAGAAAACCCGTTCACGTTATCGCAGGTTGAGTGGGGGTTGAAGTGGGGGCACTATCGCAATATCAGTTTTAAACCAATAGTATCTGGAGGAGTTGGATGAGTAGGTATGTGGTTTTTTTTTTTTTTTTTCTTCACATTTTTTTACAATAAAGAAATTTGTTTTGCTTTTTGAGAAAATGTGACATGTTTAATTGTAAGACGTTGTTTTATTTCACTCAATTAATCATCGAAGAATATATGAAAAGATCCATATGCATGTTACACCACTCAAATTATTCAAAATTGAATAAATTAATACTAGTAGTTTAGTAGGTGTACATTATGAGATAAATTTTTTTAAAATACTTAACATTTATAATAAATTATTTTTATTACCAAAAAATAATAAATCATTTTAAAATATAATTAACAAATTAAATTGTGATATAAATTTTTTGTAACCATATTTGAAAGATATAAATAGTTAACAAAATAAAAAAAATAGAGGGATAGAAAAAATAT
>PYAF01000329.1:2966200-3027921 GCA_007407185.1 Glycine tomentella
AATATTATCAATTTTAGAAAATATTAAATAACAACAATATTATCTTAACTAAACATATATTAATTTGTAAATTTATAAATTAAAATAAGATAATTTTTTAATAAAATTTAGGAAACAAACAATTAAAAAAAAGATAACAAAAATTAAATAAAAATACAAAATAGAAACTTCAAAAAAACAAAAACAATAGTATCTTTTAATGTTAATATTAAATAAAAACATATAAAAAATACATACAAAATGTTAAATAAAAAACAAAATATATATTAATTTTTAAATTTTTAAATAAAAAATATAATTTTTAATAACATTTACGAAACAAACAATTAAAAAAAGAAAAGAAATTTTTTTAAAAGAATTCATAACACAAACGTAAAAAAGCAGAATAGGGAGCGCTAGGGTTAAGATTTTTGTTAGAATGTGGGTTTGAACCTAACTCAATCCCAAAAGCTAGCTCATAGGGTGAGGGTTGTCCCCCACTTATATACTCTATTTTGGCATTATCTCTAGCCGATGTAGGACTTGAATTTTTTCCAATACATCCCTTCACGTCCAACACTTTTGGACTTGGTGTAATAAGCTCTGATACCATGTTAGAATGTGAATTTGGAACTAACTCAACCCCAAAAGATGGCTCATAGGGTGAGGGTTGTCCCCTACTTATATACTCTATTTTGACACTATCTCTAATCAATGTGGAACTTGGGTTTTTTCCAATAATTTTGATGGAAGGGGTTGGGGAAGTGAGGAAGGAGAATGTGGTTGCATTGGTTTGGAGTCAAGACCTGAGGATTGGGTGGGAGGTTCGGAGTGTTCGAAAGGAGGTTTGGAGCTTGAAGATGTCGGGTATTGAAAATGTATTAGATATTTATAATAATTCATATTTTCCTCCATCAACTTAGTTTTATTTTTTTATTGAAACTAAATTAGTTAACTGAAATGGTCATAAATAAAATGAAATATAGTACCGCTACTGGTATTCAATATTAATATTAACATATTCTTATTTGTAGTTTTATTTTATAGAATTATTTTTTGTAGTTAGCATATAAAAATTGTGTAAATTACAATAATCATTTACTTTCAACCTAAAATATTTATACGAAGTATATGAAGGTTTATTACATATTTTTTATTCGTAACGGTTTAATCACTTTTTAATGGTTGGTATATATATTTGTTAAATTAAAGTCATAATATAATAAATTAACATTGAAGTGCTTATTTAACAAATATTTATGTATCTAAAAAAAGTAAAGATTTATCATACAAGAGATTATTTTTCATTCATCCTAAACTTTTAATTTAATAAGTTAAGAAAAATTCATAAAAAGTTCATGACTCTTAAGTGATTTTTATAAACTTTATTTAACATTTTTTAAACTTACATACCTTAACGGCATATTTATACATAGTAATAAAAGAATGTTGGTTCGTAGCTTCTCCCAGCTTCGCAGCTTCGGTTTCCGCTTCTCCTAGCTTCGGCAGGTTCTTTTCAGCTTCTCCCAGCTTCGACACTTCTCCATCCAGAGCACCAAGGTAACCGAACCACGAGCAGAAGTAGAAGCCAAAGCAGGAGGCAGAAAAAAATCCAAAAGTAACAGAAGAACTGTGCCATTGCATCCTCACCAACTCTTCTGTTGATTCCTCAACAACTATTCTTCTTTCATATAGATATAAAACAATGTTGATTTTGCTGACATGTCGCGCTCTCATGCCTCCTTAGGCTTTTGTCATATGTGTCCTCCTCACAGCTTCTTCTTCCGGAGTGCTTGCTGGACATTTCTTCCGGAACCGAAACTGCTCCATGGAGTTTCTCTCTGCAATCAACAACAACTCTGTCTCAGTTGTCATGCCCATGCTCGCTGATTGCTCAACTACTATTTTTGCTTCGCACCTTTCTTACTTTGTTGTCTCTATCATTCTTCTGAGCTTCTGCTTTTTACAATTTGTAAGACCCACTCTACCTCTGCGTCCTATTGTTTTGTGTTTACACGTTTTCCCATTTATTTTTGTTGCATAGCAGTGTCTGTCAAATGAAGAGAGGCTGATTCATTCTCCTTACTCTGCTTCTTCAGCGACCTCAACGTTTAGAGCATGAAACACTAAGAGAGTCTGATTCGTTCTCCTCACTCTGCTTCTTCAACGACCCCAACGTTTAGAGCCCGAAACACTCATTTAACCAGCATTAATGGCGCGTAGTAAGTTCTTGCTTATGTTGTCACAGAATGTTGCTACCATCTGATTCGTTCTCCCTACTCTGCTTCTTTAGTGACCTCAATGTTTAGAGCCCAAAACACTAAGAGAGTCTGATTTGTTCTCTCAGCTGTACCGTCTGATTTGTTCTCCCTACTCTGCTTCTTCAGCGACCCCAATGTTTAGATCCCGAAACACTAAAAGAGTCTAATTCGTTCTCCTTGCTCTGCTTCTTCAATGACCCCAATGTTTAAATCCTGAAACACTCATTTAACTGGCATTAATGGCGCGTAGTAAGTTCTTGCTTATGTTCTCACAGAATGTTGCTACCGTTTGGCTTATTTTAAAATTGTTTTTTGTTTTGTCCACCAATTTTTCGTAAACTAAATATTGTTGCTGAAGTTAATGATGAAAAAGAAACTTGGAAAACTGTTGTTCGAGCTTTAAATGTGTGGAGTATATCGAAAGGAGCTTTGTGTACCATTGAGGCAATTTTGGTTGACAAGGAGGTTAGTTTCTTTAAGTGTTATTGTTAGTTTTGTATGTCAGTAACTTCTATGTACCATAACTTCATATATTGGTTAGTTTCTTTAAGTGTTGTTGTCAGTTTTGTATATCAGCAACATCTATGTACCATAACTTCATATCAGCAACTTCTATGTACCACATCTTCATATATTGGTTAGTTTCTTTAAGTGTTGTTGTCAGTTTTGTATATCAGCAACTTGTGTGTACCATAACTTCATATATTTATTAACCAGGGTGATAAAATACTGGCCCAGATGAGGAATGTTGATGTTGGGATGATGGATGACATTTTTCGTGTTGGTCAATGCTATGTTATTCAAAACTTTGAAGTGGAAAAAAATGTTGGTCAATATAAGGCTACCAGACATGTTTTTAAAATCATCCTGGTCAAGACAACCAAAATTAAGCCCCATGAAATGACTAATATACCTGAGACAATGTATAATTTTACAAAGTTTGATGTTATTCTCAATGGATCTGCCACACCTGATTATTTGATAGGTGACATTTAGTTTAAGTATTTCATGCATAAATGAGTTATATAACATGTTATTCATTAAATGCCTTTGGTAATGGTATGTTCTTGAAGATGTTGTTGGTGAGGTTGTTGAAGTTGTTCAATGGCACTTACAAGGGACACCAAATAAAGTTTATTTTAATCTGAAAGATGAATGGTAATGTTTGGTTATCCATAGCTAGTTGTACTTAATACTGTTGCCCTGGACCTAATAATAACATATATTACATTGTTGATTCATAACATGTAACAATGATAATGTGTTGAGTTGTACTTTATGGGAGGCACTTGCTGTAGAGCTGAAGGATTGTTTGGATAAACATGTGAATGGTTCTGTTGTGTTGCTGCTTACCATGGCTAAAATCAAAGAAGCTAGAGGTATTATTGATAAGTCGTGTTTTCAATGTTAGTTTTTCCTTGGTTATAAATGGTTGCTATTGTAATTGAATTATTTTGATGCAGGCCCTTACCCTCTGTCAATACAAAATTTCATGTATGGTTCTCACATCTTTGTCAATAGTGACATTAAGGAAATAGTTGAATTCAAGGATCGATTGAGGTTTTTGTAATTATCGTATCTCTTTTATTATGTTATTGTGTTATATTTGGTAATGTTCTGTTATAATTATATATTGTTTAATATTCCAGCATGGATCCAAGTCAACAAAGTATCAAGGCATATGGCGAACTAGGAACCCATATTTCTGGTTCTTCTTCCTATTCTAATGTGGTTTGCTTTTTGTATAATGCACAAGTGAAGTATTTACATCAAATTAGCCAAGTTAAGAAGGTATCAATCATAATGGGTGGATTTTTGGATTTTCAATTTTCCAATCAACTTATAATGGTTTGTCATTTCTGTTGTAGGAGTGTATGTGTGTGACTGTGGCTACTATATAGAAGTTGTTGATAACCAATGGTTGGGTTTATAATGCATGCCCCAAATGTAACAAAAAGGTTGATGAAAGTCGGCCTTAGTGATCCGACGGTGCCGAGTGGAAGGGTCGTCGCTCAACGTCCAAGCTTTACTTGTTATTTGTGTTGGTTGTGGCAATGAAAGTGCAAGCTCTATACCAAGGTAATGTTGCCAAATTCATACATTTCAGTGTTGTTGCTCACTGTTTAAATATCTGAATTGTTGTTTGACTATTGTGCCATAAATATCGTATTGATGTTAGGGTAACTCAGCCACATGAATCCACAATTTTTACATTGTGGGATCATGACTGTGTTGCTTTGATAAATGAAAGTGCAGCTGAAATTAAACAAAAAATCATTACTGAGGTTGGATATTATGTTAATGTAAGTTGCACACTATAATATTGTTCTGCAATATTAAACCATTGTAGTGTTTGCAATTACTCAGGAAGGAGTTTTTGATCCTAGAGATATACCGGAGTCTCTCGATCGGGTGTTGGGCAAATGATTAGCTTTCAGATTCAAAGTTGTGCCTAGCAATACATGACATTTCGTTTCTCAATATCCAAAGATGATACATTGGTAAACATTGTTCTTGGACGGCTTTCAACCTTTGACATGCAGGTTTTGTTTAATGTTATATCAATCCATTTTCATAAAAAAAAAAACTATTTTTATTTGTTTAATATTCGGTTTCAAATTCGGTAAATGGGTTTGTTTTAAATTTCAAAGGATGAAGCAGAGCCATCTATATCCTTCGTGCGCCAGGATGATGATGCTGCTGACAGTGTAAGTTGTTTGGTCTGAAGGTTTGTTTTCATTGTTATACTTGTTGAAGGTCTAAAGGTTTGTTTTCATTGTTCACAACAATGCTTCTCACAAACTGTTGAGTCTGATGCGCATTTGATGAAGTCGATGACATCGGCTAAGCGGAATTTTCCCTAAACTGATATTGAGTTGGATACTATGGCATATGAGGATTTATCACAAATACAATTATTCTTTAATAAGTTGAGCAAGCATATTAAGACTGAGTGAAGATTTGAAAGCATGGTTAAAAAACTTTTTGGTGGAGTCATGTGACAAACTCTTTTCTTTTGGTTAGTCTAGATTGTTTTAAATAGTTATTCCAATGTTTTACATTTTGAAACTTCCAACATGTAATTTTCACTTTTTAAAGGTTGTGGTTACCACATTGACCTCTTTGTTATGAATTTGTAATTGTGGTGAATGATGTCCAACTTATTTGAAGTGTCAAAGCAATCTAGAATGATCATATAAGTCTTATACCAATAATAATTAAATTCATCAGCTCAGCATGATGTCTCAGGAAACTTAAAGTGTAAAGTTACAACACTTATTTTTGCATGAACCAGTGTTGCTGGTGACCGTACAAGATAATGTAATATATTTTAAATTAAATATGTAGTGTCAACGGCAACAAGTGGACCACAAATGACTCCTTTTTTTGTTACTGTCATAAATGCTTATATTATAATTTTAAATGGAAACCCTGGATGGGAAGGCAATTAAACTAACCTGGAACGCACATAAATTGAAAGTGTATTACAGTTAGACCCAGTTACAGAGTTTCATTCAGAGTTAATATTTTTCCTTTGTTAGAATCAATAAGGCGTGGTTTCGACATATTTCTTTTAATTAGAATTCGTAAGCATAATTTGGCAACAATGTCGTTTCTCCTTTATTGAGATCATGAGCCATTTCATAGCAAATTTGAAATTAATGCAGCATTTTTGTCTTTATTGTGACTTTGCATATACCAAGTGATAATAAAGGAAACTGGTCATTACAACAGGGTTATGAAAAGATGCTCGGAAATAGTTAAAACTTTCGCATACATGATGCATCAAAGTTATTATCTCGACAAAAGAGAAAAACGCTATTTAAACCCTGATCAAGTTGAGATGTAGAAATAGTTGGTTGAAAAATCAAACATCTAAATGTAGCAAATTAATCTTTGACGGGATTAAGTTCAGGGATGATAACTCGGAACATGTTGCAAAGGTGAAACGAAAGAAATCTTTGCACTATATAGTGCCTGGTCATTGAAATCAGATGGATATTTATGCAGACTACGAAAAATATTTATGATTTTGGCCAAATCATTTAATAGAATCCAGTATAGTATGGATTCATGCGCCGATGAGCGATATTCTAAGAACGGGTTGCAATTATAAGCAAAACATTTAATATAATGTTAAGCAAAGTGAAACCGGGAACGAACCCGACAATGTTCAATACAAATTCAAAAGGGGCTCAAAGGCCCCAAAAAGAAGAAAAATATTACAAGGCACACCCGGCATCCCGGCTCTTCAAAACACTCAAGCTGCCCAGGACTGAGCTTGGTCATCAACTTCCTTGGCAGAGATCACTTCTTCCTCTTCATGGACTTGACCTTCATCCACTTGAGTCATCGAATCCTCGAGAGGAGAAGAGGGAGAGATCAACTTGCCATCGCTGACGAAAGCTTTGAAGTGCATACCAGTGGTATTCAGCTCAACCCTGGGGTTTAAACACTGAATCTGCTACAACTTATTGTTGAAGGACCCTTCCACGGCTGCTGACAACTGAGTTCTTAAATTAGCAGCATCATTCTTGGTATAATTTAAGCTCATCCTCAGTCTGCTTATGCGCCTTCTCTAATTTGTCGAACAACACATTCAATTCCTTAAAATTTTTCGTGTTGGAGGCATTCAATTTCCGCAAAGAAGCCACGTCAAAATGTGCCTTAGCAGCCGTGTTCTGGGCCACAAGCAGTTCATCACGGGCCTTCTTGGTCTCCTCCTAGGCTGCTTGAAGCTCATTCGCAGCCATGTTCTGAGCCACAAGTAGTTTCTCTCGGGAAGCTTGAAGCTCATTAAATGTTTTAGCATACCTGGTCTTCAAATTCGCCAAACTCTGAACTGCGATGAGCATTTCAGGGTACTCAGCTCTATGAGGCCAAGTTCCTGTATTTCAACATCTGAGAGGGGAACCGGATTCGTGAAATACTTGGATGCCTGAACAACTCAAAAGAGTTCTTCAGAAATACCCTTCTCCCAAAGGGACCCAGCAATAACCCGGTTGCAACAGAAGAAGAGGATTACAAAGTTGGTTGAACTTCAGGAGCCCAGGGTGTGACGACTGCTGGAGTAGTGCCATTTGAGCAGCAGGATCTCAGGGTGAGACGACTGTTGGAGCAGGCATTGTTGGAGCAACCAGAGCCTTTTCCTTATCGGCCTCAGAAAGCATAATTTGGCAACAATGTTGTTTCTCCTTTATTGGGATCATGAGCCATTTTATAGCAAGTTTGCAAATAAATGAAGCATTTTTGTCTTTATTGTGACTTTGCATATACAAAATGTGTTAATGAAGGAAACCATTCATCATGATCGGGTTATGGAAATATACGTGGAAGTAGTAAAACTTTCGCATGTACGATGCATCGAAATTATTATATTGGCAAAAATGAAGTTATTCTATTTAAACCCTGATCAGGTTGAAACGTAGAAATAGTTGGTTGAAAAATCAAACGTCTACATGTAACAAACTAATCTTTGTTAGGATTAAGTTCAGTGATGGTTCCCGGAACATGTTGCAAAGATAAAACGAATCTTTGCATAATATAATGCTTGGTCGTTGAAACCAGATGGATATTTATGCAGACTGCGAAGGATATTTTTTATTTTGGCCAAATCATTTAATAGAATCCAATATAGTATGGATTCATGTGCTAGTGAGCGAAATTCTAAGAACGGGTTGCAATTATAAGCAAAACATTAGATATAGTGTTAAGCAAAGTAAAATCGGGAACAAGCCCGAGTGCCCGACAATGTTCAATACAAATTCAAAAGGGGCTCAAAGAACCCAACAAGAAAAAGAAAAAAAAGATTACAAACCACAACCGGCATCCCGACCCTTCAGACAATCAAGTTGCCCATGACTGAGCTTGCTCATCATCTTGACTGGCAGGAGTCACCTCTTCTTCTTCGCAGGTTTGACCTTCATCCACTTGAGTCATCGAATCTTCGCAAGGAGAAGGAAGGAAGATCAATTTTCCATCACTAACGAAAGCCTTGAAGTGCATACCAGAGGTATTAAGCTCAATCCCGCGGTTCAAAAAGCGAATATGCTCCAACGTATTATAAAAGGACCCCTCCACGGCTGCAGAGAGCTGGGAACTTACATACTCCAGCTCTGCCTTAGTTTGTTTCTGTGTTTGAATTTGCTTGTCATACAACACGTTCAAATCCTTAAAATTCTTAGTGGTGACAACATTCTTTTTCTGCATAGAATCCAATTCAGACTTCAACATTGTAGTAGTATTCTGAGCCATAAGCAGTTCTTCGCCAGTCTTCTCTGCTTCCTCACGGGATGCTTGAAGCTCTTTTGCAGCAGTGCTCTGAGTCACAAGGAGTTCCTCATGGATCTTTTTTGTTTCCTCACGGGATGCTTGAAGCTCATTGAAAGTTCTAACAAACATGGTCTTCACAGTAGCTAAACTTGAACCAGGGATGAGCACTTCATAGCATTAAGCTCCATAAGGCCGAGCTCTTTAATTTCAGCATCCGAGAAGGGAACTGGATCTGTGAAGTGCTTAGGCGAGTGAACAACGTGGAAGAATTCCTCAATAATTCCCTTATCCCAAAGGGACCCGAGTAACAACCCAGTTGTGGCGGAAGCAGAGGTATCCGAAGCCGGTGGAGGGGCAAGTGTTTAGAGTGAAGTCACTGTTGGAGCAGGTGCCGTCAGAGCAACTGGAGCCTTCTCCTCTAAGCCTCTAAAGCAGGTGCCGAGGGAGCAGCTACAACTTTACCCTTTGGGCCTCAGAAAGCTTTCACTTCTTTGACCCAGGGCCAGTGGCCGTAGAACCTTTGCCTGACACCAAAGTGGTGAGGAAAGAAGGGGGTTGCGATAGCCTCGGTTGTTTGGAGGTT
This sequence comes from Glycine tomentella, assembly GCA_007407185.1. Classification (NCBI taxonomy): domain Eukaryota; kingdom Viridiplantae; phylum Streptophyta; class Magnoliopsida; order Fabales; family Fabaceae; genus Glycine; species Glycine tomentella. The sequence goes on from PYAF01000329.1 coordinate 2,975,297, forward strand.
AGTGGATTGTCGGAAGCCGAGGTGGGCGGTGCTGGCTTCTCTGCACTGGAAGGAGAATTTGAGGAGGACATGGGTTGCTTCCCCATATCAGAAATTGCAAAAGAAAAGCAAAGAAACAGTTAAAACAAGCAAAGTCATGTACAAACATATTAAAATGGACATAATCATACTTGATTATGAGGGAAACCCGGATCAATTTTTGGGAATCAAGGAAGCAACGTTGGGATGACCGTGAGCTTCTTTATAAGCAGCTATCGGGGCAACTGAGAAAGCATCAGAGTCAGATAGATCTGTTTCCTCGAAACGATAGGTGAACGAAGGAAATCATGGCGGGTATGGGACCAATAGAATGGAAATTTCCACTTTATGTCCTGGGAATCAGCAGAACAAAGGAAAAGATGTTGTTTGCTGGGTTTAGCAACAACTTTAAAATACTTGTTTTTGAAATTTTTAAAGGAATCTGTATATACATGAAAGAGCTTATGCTCTGTATGACCCCGAATAGATGTCCAACCTTTCCTATTTGGGGGTTCCTTACCTGTCCTACCAATTTGGACAGTGAAGTAATAAAAGAAAAGGGGAACTGTACAAGAAATTTCTAAATGTTCACAAAAATGGTCAAAAGCTTTGATGAAGCCCTGGCTATTTGGATGAAGTTGTGAGGGAGCCACATAAAGGTGATTTAAAATGTTCATCTCAAACTCGGACAAGGGAAATCGGATCCCTATCCGGGTTATCACATCTTTGTAAAAAAAAAAGAAAAGAAGGGTTATTCCCCTCCCTCAAAGAACATATAGGCTTGTCCTTATCGGGGGGCGCATGCTAAAGTTTTCTAGATTCCCAACATGGAGTGCGGCAACGTCCTCCAAATTCAGCTCGAACAACGTATACAGTACTTCGTGGGTGACCCAAGGGAATTTGGAAATCATGGAAGGAGAAGTGGAACCAGAATGAGATTCAGTAGATTGAGACTCAACATTGTTCCGAAGATGGGTCCATAAATACCTACATCAAACAAATAAAAATCATTAAAACGGTGACATACCTGAAGAAGAATAGGTTGGGTTGCGAGGAGAATTTGTTGGACTGGAGGAATCATCCGAGATAAGGACGATGTTTTTAGATCCATCAACATTCTTGGTAGTCTCAAGAGGGACACCTGGTACATAAAGGGCGTTAATTGGCTTGACAACAGTCGGTCTAAGGACACGGACCTGGTTGTGACAACAACACGCAAGTAGTGTTTCAACCATGGAATCACATCCGGATTCTAAGAGTTTGGTACTTTCATAAACACAGTCGAAACAAGGTTCAAACCAGGTTTCAAAGGTAGGTTCTAAGGAAAGGACGACACTACCTTGAGACAACGAAGAATTCGGGTTCTTCAACTCCGAACTCGAAGAAAAAGGGGAAGGACATAAAAAGGAAGCCCTAATATCAGACCGAACCCTAATGTTATCTATAGGAGTTTTGTTTTTAGGAACTTCGACTCTCTTTTTTCTTTCGACCCCACAATATGTGAGCAAAATAGAGCCTTTTCCCTTTCTTCTTCAGAAAGAGGCAAACCAAATAACCAATAGCCAACCTTGGGGGGAATGGTTTGGCGCAATCTTGCCTCTTCTTCGGGAGAAATGCTCATTATAAATGAAAATTTTGCAAGAAAACTGTTTGAAGAATCGAAATATTTGCAGCAAGAAAACAAAACCCAAAGAAAGACCAAAGATGGAAATCACCCCAAGAGGAACAAACTAACTACAATCGCAGTAAAAGTGAAATCAAGAAGTTTAATAGTAGTGGGGATACCTGTTTTGACGAAGATGTCCTAAAGCTTAGAAGACGAAGTGCTGGGAATGGCAAAAAGGAGGGCTCAGGAAACGCAAAGAATACTCAGAAAGTAGAAACAACGAAGGAGGAAAATGGAAATTAATCTGAAAGGAGATATATATAGACACAAATAAGGATGCAAGTGTAATTGTCGGATTCATGCAAAACGTCGTGTAACCGTCAGACGTGTGCACACATGTAACTGTCGGATGCGTGTGAAATGTCGCGTAAACGTCAAACATGTGTACAGGCATAATTGTCAGATGCCTGCAAAATGTCACATTTAAAAATTTCATAATTACCCTGCAGTATGAAAGGACACAATATTAAATGTGCGTGCGTATTGAATGGGAAAAATAGAATGCAAACAGTGTGCTAAGGCTGATGATAAGACAGTTGTAAAAAGCAACTCCAAGAAAGACATTGCCCATTCCTGATATGAGATATGTGAGGCCCTTGTGATTGTCCAAATCCAGGGGGATGACGACTGTATGCAGTACTCATATATGGATATACACGGTAGCAATAAAAAAACAACACGGCGTATACGAAAAATCAGGATCAATCATCCTTATTAGGGATGGTCATATAAATCAATCAACGTCAAGAAAAGAAGCAAATCGACAAGCCAATTAAGGGAAACAGTGTGCGCAAATCCGAACACATCAGAGTTGGAAGACCGAATGGTTTCAACTAATACACTTCGGCTTCAATTAAGAGGTTATATGTTATCTAATCAAGAGATTACATCTTATCTAATACAACCCAGTATTTGACAACATCCTTCGAACCTTCTTTTCAATAGTCCGGTTCATTCTCTCAGCAAGTGCATTCAACTGCGGAGTCTTGGGGGTGTTTTCTGGAGTCGAATCCCGACTTCTCTACAGTAAACATCAAAGGGACCACAATACTAACCACCATTGTTAGAAAAAACTACTTTCAGCTTCTTTCAAACTTCTCTAAAGAGATCGCACTCAAACATCTCTCTAGAGATCTCTCAAATGCAAAGCACAATGTTTGCTCAAATGTGCTCTCCAGAATGTCAACAACCTAGTATCTTCAATGCGTTGGCATTAGGATAAACTCGGCTCCTTCATAACATTCTTCAAATTTCCATCATCTATAACATCCCGGATCCATTGTTACCTTTCATCCCGGATATCATCATCAACACGGACCTCAATAACTCGGTCCTCATCAGCTTGTTGCTGATCATTATTTTCTTCATTGGTTTCTCCCCCTACTTCAGCTCGGACAGAAGGGATGGATTCTTCACGTCAGATAGAAACTCAGACTTTGGGCTACGAGATGTCATGATTGGTCTCTTCTTCATCAAAGATCTCATCCCAACTTCTCACTAACTTATTGATTGGATCCTAAAGTCTGAACCCGAACTCGGTTTTCGGTGAAAGCCCAGCTATAGATTTGTGACTTAACTTTCTTAAAATTAGCTGAAATGTATCATAATTGGTCACAGTCACAGTATTTACCATCTCAAAATCAGTTGAAATGTACCATAACTAGTCAGAGTATGGCCAAAATCTTTCATTTAGCTGATTGTCCACAACAACATGTAATTTCACAGAAAAGTCAAAGTATGGCCAAAATCTTAAATAACAAGTTGTGATTGATGAATTCAAGGTGATTTACTCGGAATTAGCAAAGTTTAGAAATGTCTTTCCTTTTATTCACATTGTGGTTGTGTTTTTAAATCATGTGTGATACTGATGCAAATAAATAATGTTTATTGATATGCTGCTAGCATATATTAGTTTTTAGGGTTAATTAATTAATAATTCATTCAATAATTAGTGAAATAGGTTAGAATTTAGGTAAGTTTCTTTATTTACTTGTTTATTAATTAATTTATTATTGTGTTATTATTAGGAGTCAAAAAGAGAGGCATAGGCTCTCGACCATCTCACGCTAATTGCATGGTGTCCCACGCTGTTAGCGCCAGCTTGCCAGGATCAACATTTCAGCTCAAACAAGCCGCGCCATACGCCTCGCGAGTAGTGCCAGCATGCAAAGACCAACCTTCAAGTTCGAATGAGCCACGCTAACCGCACCATACTTCACGCTATCCGCGCCAATGGTCCAGAAAGCCAAGTTCAACTCGAACAACCCACTCGATTAGCGTGGGAAGCCGTGCTAGTTGCGTCAGCTCATCAGGATCAACTATTCAGTTCGAACATTCCACGCGATTAGCGTGGGAAGACGTGCTAGTCGCTCCAGAATTATTATGTTACCTATTTTAAAAGATTTGGCACTGAAATAGCTTTGGAAAAAGGGGTTAGTTACCCTAATTAATGTATGGACGTGTGGGGATTAAAAGGAGGCACTTCTAGACTGAAAATGAACAGAGGAACATAAAGAGAAACACAGAGAGGTAAGAAAAAAAACTAGAGATTGAATGAAGATTGAGAATTGTATAATGCTTCTGCTGTCTTTGTATTTCTTGAGGTTAGACATGAACATGTCTGGCTAACTCTCTTATTGTGGTTAGAGCCAGAACCAATGCGAACTCCTTTGTAATTTGATTGGTATTTATATGAAATTATCATAATTGCTTTGTTTTACTCTGTTCTTCATTGCATCATTCTTTATTAGATTTGTCCATTCTATTAAAGTTTTGAGGGTTAGAGTTTGTAATAGGGATGTTGGGACTTTAATTTCTGACATGAGTAAAATAACAATTTTTACATTGCCTAGGGATAGGGATGTATGATTGCAAAAATTATAGGATGTATTCTCTTAATGCTTAGCTTAATGATTGCAAAAATTATAGGATGTATTCTCTTAAAGGGTTAAATTGCTAAGGGATTAGGATTTAGCTAATTATGTAAAAATACATCATCTGAGTAATTAGAAGTAACTGAATTTAATAACCAATTAAATAAAGGAGGTAGGGATCAAAGGGGAATGTGCTCTGACCACATTTGTCTCTCATTACTATGTAACAACCACTTTAAACTTGCTTTAGAATTCTCGTTAATTTTCTGTTATTTATTTAATTTGTGTAATTTCTAAAATACAACACTATTCTCTTCAAATAGATTAGTTTTCTTCCAATTTCTAAGACAGTAAGTTACGATAAAATTTGAAATTCAATCCCTGTGGAGACGATACTTTCTTATTACTTTATTACTTGTACGATCGGTGCACTTGTCGTTTCGCAACATTTATGCAGACTAAAATTAACTATGGCATGTGTAATGCTGGTGTTTTTAAATTGTGTTTAATGCAAAAACAAGTCGTATTTTAATGCAATCTGACTGTGACGATGAACTCTCAAATGGTATTCATCATTCTATTGATCACATTGCTACAGGTTTGTTTGTATATCCACAAAGTGTTTGGTTAACCACAATGTTTCTAATGTCAAAGTAACTTCGTGCACTGTTGTTGGGATGTTACAGCTGCAAGATTAAGACGAAGGAGCATACTGCAAAGTGAGCGGTTATCAAAACAAAAACAAAAAACTACTCAGAACACACAGATAAGCCATCAACATGAAGGTTTTGCATCTCTACATTGATATCCAAAACATTTTATTATCAGTTATGTCGTGTTTGTAATGTTTTATTTTGTAGGATATGTTGATTTAGGAGATGCTACTGAGACATGTCCATATTGCCAAGCTATCATGTGGTATGAAAAAAGTTTGAGGAAAAATAAAAAAGGTATTAATGGTAAATATATTCTTTTTTGAAGGATCCACCAAAACTGCTACAACGATTACTATGTGATCAACAATCACATGAGAGCAGGAATTACGAGTAATATATTAGAACTTACAATATGATGTTTGCTTTCAGCTTTTTTGGTGCCAATATAGATAGTCGTTTGTCACATGGAATTTATAGAATTCATGGACAATCATGTTACTTAACAATGCTTGGGAAACCTCCAAAATTTGCTCAGTTGTATATCTATGATACAAAGAATCAGGTTCAAAACAGACTTGGTGGAAGAAGGTGAAATTTTTTCATGCAGTATTTGTTATATTTTAGATCTTATAATTATTGTTGTGTTGTGTTGTGTTGTTGACTATGTATATCCTACAAAACTGTTTGTTATTGGTTATGATGTCCTTGTATTACACCACAAATTTATAAGATGTAGTTCATCAGACATGATAAAAACAAGCACCACTCACAATTTCCTGTAATTTTCAGGTGGGAAAAGCACCTTGACTCACATCTTCTATCACAATTGAAAGAAATGCTTGATGAATACAATGTTTTTGCTAAGTCTTTTAGGATGGCCAAAGACAGATATCACAAGTGTCAGAGACAAAATTTTAAATTGCAATTAATTTCAGATAGGAAAAGGATGGGAGGATTTACAATTTGCCCATAGCTTCTGAAGTTGCTACAATTATTGTTGAGGATGCAGCTCAGCCTATGAATAGAGATATTGTCCTTGAAAAACAGAGTGGACAATTGCAAAGAATTAGTGAGCTTCATCCAAGTTATCTAGGACTGCAATATGTTCTTCTATTTCCTTATGGTGAAGATGCATACCGCAATGATGTCAAGTATAGATAGAAAACTCAGCTGAAAGAAAGAGAAACAAACTTACTATCAGATAATTTTTGTGTTTTAGGCTACAATTCAAAAAAGGAGAAGGTCAAACTTTATTGAGATCTAGAAGACTTTTTCAGCAATTTATTGTTGATGGTTACATAATGATGGAATCAAAACAATTGATGTTTATAAGAACACATCAAAAGCAGCTACGTTGTGATAAATACAGCACTTTGATTGCCTCACATGAAAGAGTTAATAATCGGTGTGGTAATAGTGGAAAGCGTATTGTCCTTCCTTCATCGTTTGTTGGAAGCTGCAGGTATATGGATCAATTATACTTTGATGGAATGGCCATATGCAGCACGGTTGGATTCCTAGATTTATTCTTGACCTTCACTTGTAATCCTTATTGGCCAGAAATTCAAAGGTCTGTGATAGCGCTTAATTTGACTAAACTGGATTGGCCCGATGTTGTCACAAGAATTTTTAAACTCAAGCTAGAATAATTCATTTCATACTTGAAAGATAAACAATTTTCGGGCAATGTGGTTTCATGTAAGACCTGCACTACAAGTCACATATTATTATCAACTTCAATTTTTTTGCTTGGTGTTTTGTCTAATAATGTAATTGTTGCAGATATATACACAATTGAATTTCAAAAGCGGGGCTTGCCTCATGCTCATATCTTGCTTTTTTTACATCCTTCCAACAAGTATCCATCTCCTAAAGATATTGATAGCATTATATCAGCTGAATGCCAGATCCAATTCAGGTGCCACAACTCTGTGAGTGTGTCAAAAATCATATGATGCATGGTCCATGTGGCTTTGCTAACAAAAGGTCCCCATGCATGAAAGATGGAAAATGTTCTAGATTCTTCCCCAAAAAATGGCAAGTTGAGACTGTTGTTGACCAAGATGGCTATCCTGTTTACAAAAGACGTGATGATGGGGGATAGATTGAAAAAAATGAAATCATGCTAGACAATAGGTATGTAGTACCATACAATGCAAAGCTGCTGTTGAAATATCAAGATCATATCAATGTAGAATGGTGCAACCAATCAACACCTATCAAATATTTATTCAAGTACATTCATAAAGGATATGATCTCATAATCGCTACTCTTGTGCCTGTGCAAGATGATGCTGGAACAACAAATCAGTGTGTTGATGAGCTCAACTATATCCTTCATTTAGAGAAGCTTGTTTTGCGATGGGGATTTTACATGATGATAAGGAGTACATTGAGACTTTGGCAGAAGATACCAGTAGGGTTCTGGTATATTTTTAAGAAAATTATTTGTTACAATACTTATATCCAATAACATGGACAGACCAAAGCATGTCTGGCGTCAAACATGTGACTATCTTATTGATGGGATTTTACATGAGCAAAGGAAGCTTAGAAATATGCCAGGTAAAGTACAAAAAATATATATTTTTTATATAATCTACGTCTTCTGTTCACATATCCAAAATTACATCTCATTCTTTTTATTCACAGAATTGTAATTGCCAATTGAACAATTACAAAATTTAGCATTGCTACATATTGAAGGAATTCTGCAGTCCAACAAAAAATCCTTAAAGGATTATCCAACCATACCTTTTCCAATTGATGCAGTGCAACCCCACTTTGAAAATAAATATATTTATGTTGATCAAAATTATGACAGGATTCAATTGTAATTTGAATTTGAGTCATGCTTTGCCACTTTGACAGGTTAGATAATCAAATAAATTACAAATACAATACAAATAATTAAACTGTACACTCTATGTAACATGTTATTTATTTTATTTCAAACCCAAATGAGCAAACAAATGTATTTAATTCCATCATGAATGTTGTCAACAAACAGCATGGTGGAGTTTTCTTCTTATATGGTTGTGGAGGTACTGGCAAGACTTTTATGTGGAAGATATTGGCCTATGCATTACATTCCAAAGGTGAAATTGTTTTAAAAGTGGCTTCAAGTGGTATTGCTTCATTGTTATTACCCAATGGTAGAACTGCACATTCAAAGTTTGCAATCCCTGTGCCGACTTTAGAAAATTCAATTTGTAATATCAACCAAGGTAGTGAGCTAGCTGACCTATTACAGTCAACACGGTTAATCATATGGGATGAGGCTCCTATGGCACACAGGTTCTATTTTGAAGCATTAGACAAATCTTTAAAGGACATCATGCATATGTCTCAAGAAGATGGTTTGCCTTTTGGTGGAAAAGTTGTTTGTTTGGAGGTGATTTTCGCCAAATTTTACCTGTCATACCTAAAGGCAGCAAATCAGACATTGTTAATGCTACTTTAAATGCTTCGTATCTCTGGGATTATTGCAGTGTTTTAAAATTGACAAGAAATATGCGATTGCAACATAACTCAGAAATGTCTGATGCACAAAAAATTCAAAAGTTTTCTGAGTGGCTTATACAGGTTAGTGATGGGAAGATAGGCCAAGGTAATGATGGGTTTTTTGATATAGAAATTCCATCAGAATTTCTAATTACAAATCTCAACGATTCTATAGAATTCATTGTTAACAATACATATCCAGATCTAAACCACCATTATAATGATGAACACTTTCTCAATACCAGGGCTATACTAGCTTCAACCATTGAGGTTGTTGACAAAATAAATGACCATGTAGTAAACATGATTCCAGGTGAGGAAAAAGAATATTTAAGCTCTGATTCAATTGACATGACAGATGTGGAAGAAAGCCAAGCTTACCAATCTATTACACCGGAGTTTCTGCATTATTTAGAAACATCTAGATTACCTAATCATCAAATCAAGTTGAAAATAGCGACACTTATTATGTTGATCCATAATTTGGATCAAGTAGAAGGGCTCTGCAATGGCACAAGGTTAATTGTAACCAGAATGGCTAATCATGTTATTGAAGCACAAATTGTTTTTGGTAAAAATATTGGATCGTTGGTTTACATTCCACAAATATCATTATCACCATCACAGTCTCCTTGGCCTTTCAAGATGGTAAGAAGACATTTACCAATAATAGTCTCATATGCTATGACAATCAATAAATCTCAAGGTCAATCTCTTGAATGTGTTGAAGTATATTCTTCCTGATCTAGTTTTCAGCCATGGTCAATTTTATGTAGCATTCTTAATAGTCAAGAGGCCAAATGGATTGAAAGTTCTCATTCATGACAAAGACAGAAAACCACAAACAAAAACAACCAATATGGTTTTCAAAGAAGTTTTCCAAAATCTATAGTATGTGCTAATCTTTATACTTGATTATACAATTGTTATTTAAAATTTACCTATTGATAGTCATAATTAGTCTTTTGCATTCAGGATTTAGTTTGCAATGTATTTTGGATCAACTAAATTGTAATGTTGCTGCAAGTGCAAGTTTCTACTGTCATACCCAACAGTATGATCACAACAATTACTGTAATATTGCTGCAGGATTAAGCTCCAACTGTCATATCCAATAGCATCATCACAACAATTACCATGATTAGCTTGTATTAAACAGATCTACAGTTTTTTTGTTCTTACTTATATTAACTGTTTTATTTTGGTTCTTAGATAGAATTCAGCATCATATGTTAAAGTCTGTATGCTTTTATTTGTTCCTCAGCTTTTTTTTGGATGGTAGTATATCAATTGGTACAAGATTAGGCTTCAGCTGTCATATTCAACAGCATGGTCACTGCAAATCTCATTACTATAGTTTTTTATACAGCTCTTATTGTGTATTGACATATTGTTGTATCAACCAAGCATCTGTTTTCTATGCAACAAGGAAAATCAAAACTAATTATCAATACTAACCTGTGACAACATCAGAATACTTGGATATTATAAAGTAATAATAAAGTCTTCCAAAACAAACTTCTTTATGTTACTGCTGCCATAGTGTCTGGTGCTGCCATTTAAATTTAAGATTGATCGGAATAATTGTAGGCTTGCAAATTAGAAATTAGTTTCTTAAATACCACTATGAATTGTTGATCATTAACCGTTTGCAACTAAAGTATATAAGCAATATATAATCCACTCTCTTGATTAACTACTTTCATAAATGCTTAATATATCAGTTCAAACGTTTTTATTCAAACTATTTTGGGCCCTATTTTTAACCAATTAAAATAAATAGGCAATAAGTCAAAGTACATGTGTATGTTTGTTACTATTTTGTTGTTATTTTGCTGCTTTATTATTAGTCTTTGTATGTCATATACTTACAAATTTTAAATACATTAAGATGTTTGAATTGAAATTAGATTAGCACCCAAGTTGTTGCTTAATTGCAGCTTTCAAATACAAAATAACATATAATGTGTATAAAAAAAAACTGATCAAAATAGAGAGTCCAATTGTAATTTAGTCTTCTCCACGGACATGGAACTAATTGGGCCCTTAACCCAATTAGATTGGTTCATTTGATAGGCAAACCCATGCCTTATAATGAAGAGGTCATAACATTGGTGACTCTCGTACAATGAATTTGGCTACATTACTCTAATTTAATAGCAAGCGGTCAGTCTATTATGACTAGTCTTTTCACATACCTCTGCTTCACTTCAAAGCCTTCTACTTTGTACATGAAGGATATCTAAACCACTGAAGGTTAGCAAACACAACGACAACTGCAGGACTGAAACACGATTGTTCACTATTTCAGGTAAGCATATCTAAAGTATTTAACTGCCTTTACGTACATTAATACTACACAAGTACTAATCTGATATACATTAGATGTCTACTGCTTTTAAACCCATTTTAAAAATTGATCACTTGCCTGTGTCAAGTCGAACCCTCAAGTCAATTGCGGAAGCGAAACAGAAAAATCCAAGAGAAGAAAGATAGAGTAGAACACAGTAAATTTGTTTAACGTGGGAAAACCTTCCTTAATGTCTGCAAGCAAAAACCCACGGGACGTTGGTTTATCAGTTAAACACATCTTATGTATTAACTCTACAATAACTAACCTCTATATTTAAACATTACAATGTTTGCTTATATTTACTTTGCTTGCACAAAATACTACTTATATCCTAAACATGCACCTTAATCAATTTGGGTTGTGGTTAACCTGTTAATAATCAAAAGCTTATATTGTAAACATCCATCCAAATGCGAAACTTAAATATCATAAATGATTTAAAGAAATGTAGTACAGCGGAACGGAACGATCCGTGCATATGCGCACAAGTATGTATATATAACTTTTCCTTAATTTCATTCTTTTGATATTTTTTGGCTGTAATAATCTGAATCCCTACTCTAGTCCTATTTCTCTATATGTTACCCTATATTTACTTGTCTCTCAACATGTATATTGGTCTAGCTTGCTGAAGCATTTATTTCAACTTTTTAAGGATATTTCTTATTATTATATATTTACTTTTTCTTCCACATAAAAACGTATTTACTTTTTCTTCTATTTTACTTTTTAATATTTTCATCATATTATTTGTCACGCATATCATATATTCTCTTTATTTTTTTTTTAATCTCTCTTGTCTCTCAACTCATATATCTCAATTTTAATATAAGACGTGCATCTAGTTTTTTCCTCTCTATAAATGTATGACCTTTTAATTACTTTATAGAATTTAAAAAATCATGATATTTATTTTTTATATTTTTTAAATTATTAAAACTTTATTTTGAATCTCATTCAATCTAATTAATTAATACATTATTTGTAACCCTACCAATTAACTATTTTTTCCTTAATTCTTTTCGGAAGAGTGAGTTTAATATATTCCTCTAGCTTTTGCCAAAGTACTCTAATTTTTTATATAAAAATGACATGAGTTAATTGAATGGGTTTATTTCCCAATTTTAATTGTAATTTGAGAGCTTTGAATTTCAAGTAGTATTAGAACTAGAAATGAAACTTGAAATTATAAGAAATGAGACCAGAAGAAGGAATAGACAAACGGTATCTTTAGAGCTTTGGAAAATCATTTTAAAATACCACACGAGGAGGGAAAATGGAAACCCGGGCATCAAACAACTATTCCAACCATTGGGCAGCTTAACATCAAATGTTTTGTCAACATGCTAGTATCCTTTTGTTTCTTTTTAACAATAGATCCATGCATGTACTTCATTCTTAATCTCTTTCTCCATTTTTATCAATATTTTGTTAATTTCCCTTTAACTAATGATATCTTTGGTAAGTTTGAGTATTTCTTTTTACCTTAATGCATTTTGCTGATTGATCATTAGTTGAATGATTTCAATATGTGTTTATGATTGAGAAAATATAAATGAAACGAAACTGGGATGGATTACCTTGTTTTGAGAGAAATTTAGAGATACAACTTCTTGATACATGTTTTCTTATGAATTGCTGAATTTAATACTTTCGAACTTAAATCTAGTTGGATCTTAGAGATTAGAAAATTGTGTTAATTAAAAGGGCTATGAGCTAATAACTTAACCCAATTAATTTAGCTATTTCAAATTCGTTGTTTTGTATTAGATTGGATGAAATTATATATAGAAAAGGACCGTACCATAGAGGTTTGAACGCTAATCATCCTTATAATTCATTCTTCATCATTCAAATAGTACGTTAGTAGTTTCTGTCAAAAAAAGTTAGTAGTTTTAATATTTTTAGTTTTGTTTTATTTATTACATTAGCTCCATGTTCATTCCAATAGAAGTGAATTATGAAAAGTAGTATAAATTATCAGCTACCGTTGAATTCTTCAGAAGAAAATCAAATGTCCTTGAAAAAACAATACTCACATTTGTTATTTAACTATGGCTTAATTAATTAATTAAGGTATTTGATAAATAATCAAATTTTATTATGAGTCTTTTGATAAAAAAATTTGTTGTTTTGAATTTTGGATATATTGAAACTTTTAATTTAAGTCTTTATATCATCAGTTAAGTTAAATGATGATATGAGTTAAATGATGATATGTCAACTTATAAAGTGATAGAATCTTTGATTTATACAATTGACCCACTTGTCAAACCTTTGATGAAACCTTTGATTCAAGTTTTGTTTGATAAAAGAGTGGCAATTCGTCATTTATGGATCTGCTGTTGGACCATAAACTCTCACTCTTTATTATCAACCGTATATGTTATTGACTAAAACACGAAAAATCAGCTAAAATCCATGTACTTCTGATTAGTTTGAGGTCAAACTTACAGTACGTGGTGGACCTGGCCCCTACTTTCACGGTTTACATTAAATTCCACGCGGGTTTCCTAGCTTTTTCAGGTAAAAGATTAAACCTATAAAATGCGTGTATTTAGCTGTAGTTCACAATTTCTGAATAGTGACGCACGAAGCACCAATAGATCCGTTAGTTAAGTATTTAAAGTGACAAACTATAATAACTACTACATTAGCTTGAGATTAGAACTGTATCCGGCCATTTTTGTTACAGTCGATGCATGCACATGCGTTCAATTTTTACAGTTGAAAAGTTAGTTGTTAGTATTGAATGTGCCATGTGCCAATCAAGTATTCTAATGATCCAATGGGTGAGAATAACAGTTTGTTTTTTTTGGCAAGAGAATACCATAGTTGATACTTGATAGTGCTTTATTATTGATATCGATGTCTAATATAAATCTATTTTTGTATCATAAATTATATATTGGTTTTCATATTATAAATTATATAAACAGCTAATCTTTTTTCTGTTATACTACTTATCAATTTATCATTTTCCTATGTTCAAATTTAATTTGTCAATGATTAAAAAAAGTCTTATATTCAATTTAAAATGTTCATCATAAATTTTAATATAATTGATTTGCTAAATTAATTCCCTTCGATTCCATCGCCTCTAATATTCTGAATAGTGTATCACATCAGCTTGTGGTGGGCTTTTCAGAGATAAGCATGGCAGCGCGGTGGGAAGTTTTGCAACTTTTTTGGGTTCCTCTACGACTTTTTAAGAAGAGTTGCTTGGAGTTATTACTGCCATTGAAGTTGCTTGCTTGTAGTAAGAACAAGTAAGGTCTCTTAGAAATAGGTGGGCCTCTTGCATGCATAGGGTTTCCAACCTCAGTTTTAGAGCTTGGCACATATTTAGACAAGACAAACACTGCAGATAGGATTGAGAATTTTGTTGTGGATAATAGTCAATGTTTTTGTGGGAATTTGTCCCATCTTTTTTGCAAAGAGTTTTTTAGCCCAGGATGTTTGTGGGCCTGCTTCATAACTGGTTTTTGACAAGGGGTTTTGGCCTAGTCTCTCCCTTCCCTTGCTGGCTTGTAATTCCTTCTTTTTCATTAATGAATTTTGAGGTCCTAGCTAGGGGTGTGGGATTGGTAGGGGAAGGGTGTCAACCTAGTTGATTGATGCTACTCTTTTCCTTGATGCCTCTATCTCCCCCTTTCCAAAAAAATATATAATTGATATAACCAAATACATTTATTTATTTCATATGATTTAAATTATAATGTGATTAATATATTAAAAATATTTATTTATTATAAATTTTAATTATATAAAAACAAATATTTATCACGTAATAAAATACTACTAGTTGTCCTTAGAGAGGCCAATCATGTTGCCGACATTTTGTCAAAGTTTGTTTATGCTTAGAGAATGATTCTATAACTTTTGAATTTTGTCCTCCCTTTATTCGTGTAATGTTGTTATGGCTGATGTAGCCAATGCTTGTTTCACTCGTGCATTTTAATAAATAAAAAATTGCTCGGGATTTAGCTCCTTTTGATCACAAAAAAATTCCCTTAGTCGCATTATTATAATTGTCCTATAAGAGAGAAAAATTTATTATAAAATAGTTATTATTTGACCTTTATAATGTAATATTTATTTATTTTTTATTTATATTCTTTATTATATTAATGTTTCATTACTTTTTTTCACTTAACCAATGTCTTGAAAACACTTGTTAGCATTTGTCAAATTATAATAATTGATTGAAAAATTATTTCTTGAATTATGAGTAGAATCATAAAATATAATTACCACAAAATGTTATTTAATTTTATGGATATTTTTCAAATAAAATTAAAATTCGTTAATTAAAATTAACTACTTTTATTTTGATGTAATCTTTGCAATAAAGCAAATGACAAGGATAAAAATGTAATATTAATTTTGTGTAGAACAAGTGTGTTTATTAATGCATTGACACTGAAAATACTTGGATGGTGGAGAATCCTGTACTTGAATTTTGTTGTTAGGACATTCGACTCTGTCCCTTCCAAGTCCAAACTTATAGACTAATTGCGAATGTTATAGTTATAGTTTTTGTTTTCTTGCTACTAGGAGGGGGGGAAAACCCTTAAAACCAACTTTAATCTATGGGAGCGGAGTCTTGTATTGATCTCTTGTTTCGATGCAGAAACGTTTTCCATATCAGACAAGTTCATGCCCATGTTGTAGCCAACGGAACACTCCAAGACTTATTTGTTGCAAACAAGCTCCTTTACACCTATGCCCAACACAAGGCCATTGATGATGCATGTTATCTGTTTGATGGATTGACAATGAGAGACCCCAAAACTTGGAGTGTCATGGTTGGTGGGTTTGCCAAGGTTGGAGACCATGCAGGTTGCTATACCACCTTCAGGGAGCTTCTGAGGTGTGGTGTTACACCTGATAACTACACTTTGCCTTTTGTGATAAGAACTTGCAAAGACATGAAGGACCTTCAAATGGGTCGCATGATCCACAACGTGGTCTTGAAACATGGGTTGCTTCCGGATCATTTTGTTTGTGCCTCCCTTGTGGACATGTATGCCAAGTGCACGGTAGTTGAGGATGCTCAGCGGTTGTTTGAGAGAATGCTCGGTAAGGACCTTGTGACTTGGACGGTGATGATTGGTGCTTATGCTGATTGCAATGCCTACGAGTCATTGGTCTTGTTTGATCGGATGAGGGAAGAAGGTGTTGTTCCGGACAAGGTTGCTATGGTGACTGTTGTCAATGCCTGTGCCAAATTGGGGGCTATGCACAGGGCTAGGTTTGTTAATGATTACATTGTGAGAAACGGTTTCTCCTTGGATGTGATATTGGGGACTGCAATGATTGATATGTATGCAAAGTGTGGGAGTGTTGAGTCTGCAAGAGAGGTTTTCGATAAAATGAAAGAAAAAAATGTCATTTCATGGAGTGCCATGATTGCTGCATATGGGTATCATGGGAAGGGGAAGGAAGCCATTGATTTGTTTCATATGATGTTGAGCTGTGCAATATTGCCAAATAGGGTCACCTTTGTCTCCCTCTTATATGCTTGCAGTCATGCAGGACTGATTGAAGAGGGTCTTCAGTTTTTTGATTCGATGTGGGAAGAACATGCTGTTAGACCTGATGTCAAACATTATACCTGTATGGTTGATCTTCTGGGCCGCACTGGGAGGCTAGATGAGGCTTTAAGATTGATTGATGAAATGACTGTGGAAAAAGATGAGAGGTTGTGGAGTGCTTTGCTTGGCGCGTGTAGGATTTATGGGAACATGGAGTTGGCAGAAAAGGCTGCTAATTCTCTACTTGAACTACAACCACAAAATCCAGGACACTATGTGTTACTATCTAATATTTATGCAAAAGCTGGTAAGTGGGAAAAGGTTGCAAAATTTAGGGATATGATGACCCAAAGGAAACTTAAAAAAGTTCCTGGATGGACATGGATTGAAGTGGATAACAAATCCTATCAGTTTAGTGTTGGAGACAGATCCCATCCTCAATCAAAGGAGATCTATGAGATGTTGATGAGTTTGATTAAGAAGTTGGAGATGGCTGGATATGTACCTGATACAGATTTTGTGTTGCAAGATGTTGAGGAGGAAGTTAAGCAAGAGATGTTGTACACACATAGTGAAAAGTTGGCTATTGCATTTGGCCTAATTGCTATCCCCGAGGGTGAACCCATTAGGATCTCCAAAAATTTGAGGGTCTGTGGTGATTGTCACACATTTAGTAAGATGGTTTCTTCCATTATGAGAAGGTGCATAATCGTTAGGGATGCAAATCGCTTTCACCATTTTAATGATGGGACATGTTCATGTGGGGACTATTGGTAACATGATGACAGAGTACAGGTCAATTTTCTGAGTCCAACTAAATACTATTATACTTACCAAGTACCAAAAATATATGATAATTTTGAAATGTATTTGTTGGCTACAAACAGATGGGTACTTGGTAAATTTAGAGTTCATATTGGTCTTTTGCAGGTATGAGTGGGGGTGGGTATAAGGACCCGGATCCGCGGACCGGTCCGTTAAGCTTGCAGACTGTGCGGATAAAGGACCACATTTTTTTGAATCTGCATAATAATCCCGGATTTTAGGCCCGGCCCGTTTAGTCTGCAGGCTTAATCTGTAAAGTCCGCAGACTTATCTATATCCATTGAAGGTGAGAGAATACGCTAATTGAAAAGAGAGAGAAAGGGACAAACCTTCAAGAACATGGTCTTCACTCCAGCAACAGAATCAAACCCATCACTGTATTATGCTTTTCCATGGTTGAGATTGAGAAAAAAAACAATAAAAAAAATGGTATCTTTCGCATAACACTCTGTTTTTGGGTTTTATGGGTAGTTTTCTTATAATTATAACACTCCTAAATTCATTAGTTTTTTTTTTTTTATCTTTCACAAAATATTTTCTTTTTTTAGTCAAAAGTGGAAAACTATTTTTTATTGTATTTTGATTATAAAATATTGTGACATGATATTTTACATTATGTTTAAAACTATTTGAACTTCATGTTAAGATTACTTGTATTCTCATTTTTAATATATTCTTTTAGCTAATAAAAAAATCTTAAATTTTAGCCTAAAAAATAAAAGAAAAAAATTACTCTAATTTTACATTTTTTTTAAAAAGAATAATTTAGGCCCCCAAACTGGTCCATTTATATGTGGCTTTGCGGGCCAGATACAATACAAACTTAAAAAAATCAATTTATTTCACGGATCGGATTTATCCAGCCCATATAAAATGCGGGCTTCATGGGCCGGGCCTGGCCGGTCCATATACCCACCCCTAGGTATGTGAGAAAAGACAGTGACATTTTGGGACCTTGTTGAGTTGTGGAAATAAAGAGTTGATGGTGTCTAAATATAATATAATTTTTCAATATTTAGTTATAATGATTTCAGATAACTGCTACGTTAACACCCTGATAAGAAGAGCTTGGAGAAAATACTAATGAAATGCTTTGTACTTTCCAATTGTAGAAATCTGTGTTTTTTCCTTCCAAGTTGGTGGATTTAAATCTCCTAAAAGTCCTAACTGCCGTTGGTTCTTGGTATTTTTGCTGTTGATACAAACTCTTACCCTGTTTCTGTTCCTTATCTTTGTATGTTGCAAGGCCGAGCTTCAGGCTCTATTTTGACATATGTTTGGATTATTGACATTGTGCAGCATGCCAACATGTATTGGGTATGTTATGATGATAATATCATGATACACTGGGTAATTGCTAACAGAGGTTATAGAAAGTTAGTGAGTCAGTTTGGAAGTTAGTTAGGAATGGTTAATCCAATTAGCTCTATAAATAAGAGTTCGTCGTATAACTCTCATCTTAACAACTTTCTTTAATATGATTCCTTTTGATAATTCTCAATGTTCAAGCTCTCAAGCTTCTTTTCCCTTCATCAATTCTCCACCTCGAATTCCTAATAATTGCAACTTGCCAGTTGCCATGCCTTTCGATAATATTGACCTCTTAAAGTTAATTGTTTTCCTCCTATGGGTGTCCTTTTTTTTATCTGTGGGAATTGAAGACAATGTCAATGCATCTTGTTCAACCAACATCAACATCAACAACATCTTTAACCCAAGTTAATTGGGGTCAGTGGTAGATGAATCCAATGATAAATTGAAAAAGAGACAAAGAAAGAGAAAGGGAGAGTGAGAGAAAAAAGTGAAAATAAGTCAAAAGAGAGAAAAAATAAGCTAAAATAAAATAAGGGTGAAAGAAAGAAGGGAGAAAAGAAGAAGAAAAGAACTAAAACAAGGGAACGACAGGAACATAGAACTACTAATGGGTTTAACCCTCCACCAAGCTTATAACTTTTTTCCACTCCGTCCTAAGACATACCGTCCGTCAATCTATATCTCACTCCATTAGGTCTTGTTTAACTAACTTTCCCAGGTAAGTTTAGGTCGACCTCTACCTCTCTTTGTGTCGATTTCTTGGTAACAAACTCTTGTTCTAACGGGAGCATCTAGTGGCCGTCTCATAATGTGCACAAATCATCTCAATCTATGCTTCCTCATCTTTTCACATACCGATACCATTGTTACCTTTCGTCAAATATCCTCATTTCTTATCTTATTCATCTTCGTATATCCACACATCCACCTTAACATCTTCATTTCTGCTACCCTTATTTTATGCTCATGTTGCCTATGTGCTAGCCAGCATTCCGTTTCATATAGCATTGCCGGTCTTACAGCTGTTATATTAGAATTTTCCTTTTATCTTAAGGGGAATTTTGCGATCAAACAAAAACCCCGATGCACTCCGCCATTTCATCCACCCTTCTCTAATTCTATGATTTACATCCTCATCAATCTCACCACCTTTTTGCAACATTGATCCCAAGCATTTAAAAACATCTTTCTTGTGTACCTCTTGATCAAGTAGATGCACTGTGTCTTAATCACCATTTCTTACCCGCGAAAACTCACACTTCATATACTCCATCTTGCATCTTGCTCAATCAACTAAGCTAAATCCCCTTGACAACTTTTCTCCTATTGGTGCCTATATAATATCTCGACAGGTTTTCCTATAAAATTTATCTTGTTTGTGGTTAAATCCTTAAGGACAGTAGGAGTAGTTATTAAAGGTATGTATGGAAAAAAAATTGCTGTTGATATAATCTGCAGGGAAGCTTGTTCTCTTACAATTAATCTTTGTCTCATTAGAAATATGAATAAGATGTTTCAATAACAAGGAAAGAGTTCTCAGATTGATCCTCTCCACAAGATTAATGTGCCAGCAGAATATGGTTCATTGAATGACTGCTTAATTATAATTCTTGAAGCTTAATTTCAAAATTTAGGCCACTGTATGAACTGTGACTATTAGTGAATTTTGCTCTTAGTAATACAATTCAATATTGATGGCATATTTTGCTATGGAAGAAGTTCTCATCTCTTTCATGAACAAGGCATGGTTACTTATGCCCATTCTACCACTGCTTCGAGTATGACACAGATAAATTTGAGAAACATTCATAGGCAAGGATGAAATGATTATCACTACTGTGAAACCATGTTTCGTTTGTCAAAAGCTGATTCTCTTGTTTTGGAAAACCTGTGAATCAAATTGTTGCCAATCTGTTAGTTTACTGCACCAATTTACTATTTGAGTATGCAATTTAGTGTAACTTTTGCAAATCATTGCTCAATTGATGTCTGGTTTTTGCTGCAGTTTCACATATCTTAGAATTAAATTAAGGGTCACAAATTACATAAAAGTATGGGTTTGTGTTCTGCACTGAGCCGAGAGCCCAAGTCCAATAATCCATATAGGGCTGTTACTTTCTGCTCTCCATAAATATCCAAACTAATGAAACTATACATAAAAAAGCCTAATGGCATTCGCTCAGAACCGGGCAATTTTGAACTCAACATATTAAGTTCATACTTCATACACTCATGGCGCTCTAGTTAGGGATTAAGATCAAGAACAATTTCTTAGAATATGTTCAGATTGATGAAAAAGGATAGAATGGAGTGATATTAGAAACTATTTTGGATAAACTTTCTTAAGAAAAAATTATAGAAGAAGAAAATAAAATAAATTAAGATAAAAAAATTACATTTTTTGAATAAATTAAAAATTAACTTGTACCGTTTTAGCTTCTTCAAATGTTTTCTCTTTCTTCTAATTCCTCTATAAGTACAGTTAATAAAACTCGACATTCTTCATTTGGAAATTAAAGTTTTAATGATAGGATTTTACAATTGAAAATAAATCTTATTTTTTGAATTGTTTAAAAAAGATGAAAAACAAAATAGAACCTCCTGGAATGTATTTTATTCTTTTCCATCTAATACTAGACTAACTTTTTCTTGTCTTCCAATTTGGGTGTGTGAGAAAAAATCAGTTTATTTATTTCTTTATTTTTATTTCACTATAAAAATATTCAAATTATGAATAATTACTTTATTTCATTTTGCCCCGTCTCATTTTAGATCCTTACACCCTTAAATATTTAAAAACAGACTTAGTTCAAGACAAGAAAAATCTTCCAAAAATATAGAAAAGGAAATAAGAGAATAAAATTGTCTAAATTAATGATACTATTACACTTGCTTCTTTATAATAAGCTATTACATATAACGTTTAGTGACTTGTAGAATACTAATGGCCCCTTTTAAGTTTTGTAACAAACCAATAACAATGCATTTGCAGTATTAATTAAACGGAATTCTTCTCAAATGCTAATTTACCTTGCTGTCTTGCCCTTCTTGGTACTCTGCAGATTTTGAAAAAGCGATGTTAATTAGTTACACTAGTTAGATATCTATTTTGATATTATAATAACTCTTTGTTTCTACCAAAAGTTAGTTATCAAACTGCAACGCGCTTAAATAACCAAGAAAGTTATGCCAAATATTCCTCCCTCTCGTACTTATTGAAAGACATAGATTTAAAGAAATTGATCTTCCTTTTTTATAATTATTTTAGAATTCTAAGTATTTAATCTTTTTTTTTTTAGTTATGCTTGTTAAATATTCTAAGTATTTGTGTTTTTTTTTTACTAATGGTATATAATATTATTGGATTTTAATGTTTTCACATTACCTATAATAAGTTAAATTATTAATAAGAGCATAATTGATACTTTTTTCGGTCTAGTATATAAGCAAATATCAACTACCTTTGTGTTATTTGATGAATCTCTTTAAAATATTTTTCATTTAATAAGACGAAAAAATAATTATATTTGATATCAAATTCCAATAAATGATAATTTAGGAAAAATGTTGATTTTTTTAATTAAAAATAACACAATTTAATAAAATGAACTAATTTTTTAATAAATATAAAATGTCTTTTTTTTATAATCAAGACTGAGCCATATGATGTATACTAGTAACATTAAATAATAAAATCAACTGAATTAATTAATTATTTTTATAACTGAATTAATAATTATAGTTTGAGTGTTAACCTAATTTGATCTTTGACATAAATAATTATTAGTCAGTCTTTACCTACTTCCTAATCAAACTCTTTATATTAGTCAGGATCTATTTTGCTAATCATATGGTTAAGAAAAAAAAACAATAATTTACTTTTCTTTGTTGCACACATTGTTATAATGAAAATACAAACACCAACTATACCGTAATTAATCTTCCACTTCCTCTTCGGTGATGTTTCGATACAAGTTATCACTAACCTGTGCAATTCATACCAGATCGTTCGCAAATACACATGAGTTGCATACACGTCCACGTGTTTGTTGCAGACAGAGATTACATGAATGACAAAAAAACTATCTGGGACTCAAAATTTGCGTGTAATGAAAGTTCATGTTTAGCCAAATATAGCTTACTTAAATTTTAATGTTTTCATTAAACAGAAGCTTTATTATGAAGTTGAATATGATGCTTGCTAAATTAAATTAAAGCAGCTTATTTTTTATAAAAAAAATCATAAATTTTATTAAAATAAGTTAATTAGTGAAAATGAATTTTATAAAAAAAATGATATATTATCTTCACCACTCCATAAAAATCTATTCAAATTTCCTATAAAAAAAATCCTATTCAAATATGCATGTTATAAAAAAAATTTAAAAAAATCCTATTCTTTTCGTATTATCATTAGGTCATAAATATTTGTGTCATGCTTTTGTCATCAGAGATGGATCTAGCTTATGAATTGGGGGGACAGTGCCTCCCCTAAATTTTGTCATTAAAATTTTAATATATTTTTAACATTTTTTTTGTGGTGTATGTTAATTATTTTTAGTGTTTGTTATATTCTGCGCCTCTCCTTAAATTTTGTCATTAAAATTTTAATATACCCTTAACATTTGTTTGCAGTGTTTGTTAATTATTTTTAGTACTTGTTATATAGTTTACCGTGCTTGTTAATTATTTTCATTTGTAATTCATGTATTATCACTTGTTTATAAAGTGATTAAAGTCCTTACTCTTCGTTGAAATGAGAAGTATAGTTTAACCATATGTATTTTATAGAAATATTCTAGTCTATATTATAACAGCTCATATTCAAAGATCTCAAACTTAATACTTATATCTAAACTAACTCTCATGTTATCATCATGGTCTTTTGAAATCTCATCACAAGTTACAATAAATTTTTTTCATTATTCTATTCAATTCAATACAGTAATTTGGTCGAGTTATTTATTTATTCCTTTAAACTATGGTTTATAATTGTTTGTTCCTTTAAATTATGGTTTATAATTGTTTATTCCTTTAAATTTTCTTTAAAAGAAAATTCGAAGGCATGCCCCCAAACCCTCGCCACTAAATATACAAATATGAAAAAAAATTCTTAGATATACTACTAGTGTCCCCTTGATCCGCCAGTGTTTGTCATGCTTTGAGTTGGAATCATAGGATAATTCTTACTGCTGCTAGAACTTGATATATAAATAACATGACAACGTCAAAGCAGTGAAAAGGTGTCCAAAAAATGAATAAATTTAAATAGCTGTGGAACACGTGTTTGGTATGGATTATAAATGTAACACCCCGTGTGCACCCGGCGTATTAACATTATACAATATCAGAGTAACGCAGCATGCATGGGAGAATGAACAGTAAAGGAAGCATAGTCCTTTATAATATACATAATTTTTACATATATGGTGAATCTCTGTCATATACATGATACATATTCCTCAAAATTATACAACTATTCCCTAGGCTATTATATTCTCCCTACCTTTTTAAGAATTTTGTCCGCAAAATTTAAAGACATACCTGTCAAGCAACTCAGGGTATAGCTGCATCAACTCCTGTTCTCGTTCCCAAGTCGCCTCCTCAGGTGTCCTCCCTTCCCATTGTACCTTGACTATGGGGATGATCTTGCTCCGGATCTTCTTCTCCATTCGATCCAAGATCCGCACAGGTCTTGTAGGACTCATCAGATTCTCTCTAATCTGAACAGTGTCAGGTTCCACCACGTGTGAGGGATCCGGTACATACTTCCTTAGCTGTGACACGTGAAATACATCATGTAATCCTGACAACTGGGGAGGTAAAGCTAACCTATATGCCACTGGTCCAACCCTCTGAAGTATCTGATAGGGACCAATGAATCTAGGGCTCAGCTTCCTCACACCTAAGGCCCGTCCTACACCTGTGACCGGAGACAGCCTCAGAAATACATGATCACCCTCATCAAACTGCAGGGGTCTGTGTTTATGATCATAATAACTCTTCTAACGACTCTGAGCCTTCAACAACTTGTCTCTGATCATTCTAATCTGCTCAGAGGTCTCCTGAACCATCTCAGGTCCAAGAAGCTGTCTCTCACCTACCTCAGTCCAGCATATAGGAGTTCTGCACCTCCGACCATACAGTGCCTCATAAGGTGTCATGCCCAGACTGGCATGAAAACTATTATTGTATGAGAACTCCACCAAAGGTAGGTACCCGTCCCAGCTGGCACCCTACTCCAGTGCACAAGCCCTCAGCATATCCTCCAAGGTCTGGATGGTCCTCTCTGTCTGACCATCAGTCTGAAGATGATAGGTTGTGCTGAGTCTCAGCTGAGTACCAAAAGCCTCCTGAAGCGCACTCCAAAATCTTGAAGTGAATTTTGGATCCCTGTCACTGATGATACTCTCTAGAACTCCATGTAGTCTTACTATCTCCCGTACAAATAGCTGAGCTAATCTCTCAGCAATATAGTCAGTACGCACAAGCAAGAAGTGAGCAGATTTGGTCAGCCTATCCACAATGACCTAGATGGAATCACATCCACTCTGAGTTCTCGGTAATCCCACCACAAAATCCATGGAAATGTTATCCCATTTCCACTCTGGGATCTATAACGGCTGTAATAGGCCTGACGGTCTCTGATGCTCAATCTTCACCTTCTGACATATCAGGCATCTAGTCACATGCTCAGCTATATCTTTCTTCATCCCTGGCCACCAAAACTTCTTCTTTAAGTCCTGATACATCTTGGTAGCACCTGGATGAATGCTAAACTGGCTTTTATGAGCCTCTGCCAGAACTGCATCAATTAGCTCGCCTTTAGGTACTACGATCCGGCCCTGGTATAATATCAAACCATGATCATTCTCGGACACATCTTGCCGACCCATCATGGTCTTCACATCACCATCATGTCTTTGGGCCTCCTGGATCCTCTGAATGAGCTCATTTTCAACTTGGGTCTTTGTCAGCTCCAAACCCCTAGCACCCTCTATCGCAGACAGGTGCATATCTCTGAATTGCTCAATCAATCTGCAATCAGAGATCATCAGACAGGCAACACTCACATGTTTCCTGCTCAAAGCATCCGCCACCACATTAGCTTTCCCTGGATGGTATTTCAACTCTAAGTCATAATCCTTAAGGAACTCCATCCATCGTCTCTGCCTCATGTTCAGCTCTTTCTGATCAAACAGATACTTGAGGCTCTTGTGGTCACTGAACACCATCAATCTCGCACCATACAAATAATGCCTCCACACTTTCAGAGCGAACACAATCGCTGCTAACTCCAGATCATGTGTGGGATAATTCTCCTCATGTGGTTTCAACTGCCTAGATGCGTAGGCAACCACTTTCTTCTCCTGCATCAGCACACATCCAAGTCCCTGCTTGGATGCATCACAATACACCTCAAAACTGCCCTCAGGATCAGGAAGAGTCAAGACTGGGGTTGTGGTCAACTTTTCTTTCAATCTCAGAAAACACTCTTCACATTCATGGGTCCACACAAATAGACTACCCTTCCTAGTCAGACGAGCCAGGGGTAGAACCATCTGTGAGAATCCATGAATGAATCTTCGGTAGTAACCTGCCAAACCCAGGAAACTACGGATTTCTGAGACATTCTTGGGCCTCTCCCAAGATATCACAGCCTCAATCTTACTTGGATCAACTGCTACCCCATCTGCAGAAATCACATGGCCTAGGAATTTCACCTCTGAAAGCCAAAACTCACACTTAGATAATTTAGCATACAGCTTGTTATCTCTTAAGATTTGCAGAACGGTCCTGAGGTGCTCCGCATGCTCTGCCTCTGATTTTGAATAGATCAGTATATCATCGATGAATACCACCACAAACTGATCTAGAAATGGTCTGAATACCCTGTTCATATAATCCATGAACACTGCAGGGGTGTTGGTCAGACCAAAAGGAATGACCTAATACTCATAATGGCCATACCTCGACCTGAATGCAGTCTTCGGTATGTCCTCTGGCTTAATCCGGATCTGGTGATATCCGGATCTTAGGTCGATCTTGGAGAACACACAAGCTCCCCTCAGCCGATCCAACAGATCATCAATGCGAGGCAGAGGGTACTTATTCTTGATAGTCACCTTATTCAACTGTCTGTAATCAACACACAACCGCATACTCCCATCTTTCTTTTTCACAAACAGAACTGGTGCTCCCCATGGTGACACACTGGGTCTAATGAAACCCTTGGACAATAGGTCCTCCAATTGCACTTTCAATTCCTTAAGCTCTAATGGAGACATGCGGTAAGGGGCTATAGATATAGGTCCCACGCCCGGAACCAAATCAATGGAGAACTCAATTCCCCTGTCCGGTGGTAACTGTGTAATCTCCTCAGGGAACACATCGACAAACTCACTTACCACCGGAATCTTTGACATATTCAATCCATGTAACTCAGTTGTCGTACTCAACAAGAGGTAGCCTTAAGCCCCTCTCTGTATTTCCTTACGGGTTTGCAACACTGAGAGGAATGAAATAGAACTCAGGCTAGCTCCGTCTGAGGGCACTACAACTTTCTTCCGACAACAATCGAGCATAATGCCATACTTGGCTAACCAGTCCATACCCAAGATGACCTTAAGGGTAGGCATCATCAAACAATACAGATCAACCACATACTCTCTGCCCTCAAACTGAAACTGGACATTCTTACAACACATGTCTACTCTGCATAGCTCCTTAGAGGCGGTAGTAACCTCCATAGATACTGGAAGTCTGAACATAGGCAAGTTCAGTACTTGTGCAGTACGGTCACTGATAAAAGAATGAGTGGCTCCCGAATCAAATAAGACTCTAACGTCATGAGCATCAATCAAAATAATACCTCGAATCAAATCAGGAGCTCTGGCAGCTTCTCCAGCATCTACGGTGTAGACCCGGCCTGGGGTAGGTGCTGCTGATATCACTGGGGCAGCTACCACTCGATCACTCGCCTGCGGACATTCTCTGGCATAGTGACCAGGCTGGCCACATCTATAACATACCAACTGTCCGGCACGACACACTCCCAGATGATTCTTCCCATAGTTAGAACACTTGGGAAGTGCGGCAGATCTCTGAGGTCCTTTTCTCGGATTAGGGCCCTTCTTGAATCTGTCTACTGGGACAGAAACTCCCACATCTCTGCCTTTGCCCTTCCCAGTAGGGCCTGCTCCGGTGAATCTCCTGATCTTCTGCCTCTCAACCTGAGTAGAATGACTCCCACTGCGTCTTCTGATCATATCTTCGACCTGACGGCACTGCCTTACCAGGTTACCCAGATCTCTGAACCCACTACCTGCTATCTTCTCCTCAATGCTCTCCTTAAGTCCCCTCTGGAACTTAGCAGCCAAAACCTCTGCTTCAGGCAAATCCCTCCTGAAGTGTGCATACTTAGCCAATTCATTGAATTTGGCCAAGTATTCATCAACAGACATCTTCCCCTGTGTCAGGCTCTCAAACTCAGCCTGCTTCTGCTCCCTGGCATCTCTGGGGAAGTAACGGTCCAGGAACTGGGCCTCAAACACTGACCAAGTGATGACCTCACCCTGGCCTCTCAACAGCTCTGAAGTGGTAACCCACCACTCATGTGCGTCTCGCTGAAGCAGGTAGGTGGCATAGAGAAGCTTCTGATGGTCTAAGCACTCCATCACAGTAAATATCTTCTCTAGTGCCTGTAACCACTTGGCAGCGGCTATGGGGTCATATTCCCAATGGAAGGAGGGAGGATCATGCTTCCGGAAGGCGATCAGCATCCTTCCTCTGGCTGCTGTGTCCTCCTCTGTATCGGCCTGGGAGGACCTGTCCCCTCTCTGGTGGTGAGGCTCACCAGAGTAATGGCCACCTTTACCCTGGTGGTGGCTACCCTCGCCTTCCTGAGTAGACTGTCTAGGAGATACTTTGTCTCCCCTCCGTTAAGCTCTCAACTCAGCCATGAGCTCTTCATTCGTCTTAAGCAAGGCTTCATTAGTTTGCCTGCTTGCAGCAAACTCCTGCTGCACAGCTGCCAAAGCAGCTACAACCGGGTCGGGTTGTTCCTCTACACCCGCCCGCTCACTAGTATTCCGGGTTCTCACCATGATACTGCACATATAATATAACAGAATGAGTTGATCAGGCTCACACTTAACATCACACATGCAGTAATCATGGTATAACCCCAAGCACACAGAGAAAATAACTAATTCATCATATATTGCTTCCTTACACTGCTCTGAAACCATAAAATGTAACACCCCGTGTGCACCCGGCGTATTAACATTATACAATATCAGAGTAACGCAGCATGCATGGGAGAATGAACAGTAAAGGAAGCATAGTCCTTTATAATATACATAATTTTTACATATATGGTGAATCTCTGTCATATACATGATACATATTCCTCAAAACTATACAACTATTCCCTAGGTATCCAAATACAAGCCAAAATAAACAGAATCAGAGCTGACCAGCTCAATCATCTAAACCTAGGGTGTCTTCTAACTATCCCAGTGCAGGCCTCTTGCCTTGGGATCTCTCAGGGACTTTAGACTCTGCTCCTGCAACATAAGCCCCACATAGGGGTGAGATAAACATCCCAGTAAACTCAGGGTTCTTAGAGGTTTCCCTCCCCCTGGTTTACTTCCCAGCATATAAACACATATATAAATGTATACATGGATAACATGGCATAATCAAAGCATGATATTCAAATCTCAACACAGCATAAGAAAGAGGCATCCACAATGCCTGAGAGGAATCATCCATCGTTGTGGGTACATTCAATCAAAGCTCATTTTATCTATGCCTGACTAGGATCATCCACCTACTCATGGGTACATCTAATCAGGATTTACATGGACGCCTATGGATTATCTCTTAAGGGAGATCATCCACCTACTCGTGGGTACGTTCCCAAAGGGTCCATAGTTCCTCAGTCTACTGGCCAGCAGGTGACAAGCAGTCATATCAAATCACATCAAGTTCAAGCATTACATCATCAACATGATAATCAATTGATATCCAATATCTCAGGGCAGAGCTAGCACACAATTGCCAGCAACATCTAACCATTACATCAATATTTCATACATAATAGTATCATCAAATTTATAAGGCATCTGACCTACCATTCAGTGTTAATTCATCATAAGGCCATCTCAGTCAAGCACCCAAAGTGGGTGAAGCAAACACAAGCAGGAGAATAATCTCCAAGAACACTGAGCTTACCTGGTCGTAGCTCAGAAATAGCTCCCCTAGTATCTGGGTGATCTCTAGCAGCACTCTGCACTTCACGCCCTACAGTAAGCATGAATTAAACCATCAGAAACGGTATTCAACCGTTTTATATGGAAGGAAACACCTTCCCATTCATAACTAATTAAAAATCCTCTAACTTAAGGTTTATCTTAGCCCAGCTTCTACTAGGCCATACACTGACCCTCAATGGTCTGCCTTAGTCTTACCAAGGCATCAGAGTTCCTTTAGAACTCTGTACAGCTCAATTTAAAGCTGCACCAGAATCAAGAACCCACATTGGTTCAACTCAGCCAATACACATATATAATCACGTTTTCACCGATTATTTGGCCTTATGAACAACTTTTGTAAAGGTACTTAAGTTAGTTCAAGCCACAGTACCTCCCATTCACACCCACTTCTTCCTCACAGAGCCAAATTCAAACTTCATCACAATTCCAATTTCAAAGTTCCATATTACTCAGAACAGCCTCCTGACTACACTTTTCTAAAGAACCTAAGCCTAATTCCAGCCCTATCATCAATTGGTCACTATTCATCCAATCCCCATTCCACAAATTAAACGGTTAAAACAGAGGTTTCTTACCTCAGATCAATGAAGATAAGGTTGGAGAAGTCTTTCTCCTAGCTCTGGTGTCCTGGGCTTCCTTTTTTCCTCTCCCACAGCTCATCTCTCTCTCAAGAACTCAAGGAATGGGGTTCTCACAAAGTTTCTCTCACAACTAGGCTGGATTTTGGCTCTCCAATGGTTCTAATCAAGTTTAAAAGTGATTAGGAGGTGTTTTAGTGGTTTATGATGAAGGTATGAAGCTTCTAAGGTGCATTAATGGAGGTCCAGGCTTAGGGAAGAAGAGGAACAGTGGTTTCCTCTGGAAAAATCGTGAAATCCCTTTATATAGGGGGCCTGACCGACATGCCGCGCCCTTGGCGCCACTTTCCAATGCCTCCGGCGCTCTTAGCGCCACTTTCCAGCGCCTCTGGCGCCCTTGGCACCACTTTGGCGCTCCTAGCGCCAGTTTCCAGCATCTGTGGCGCTCCTGGCGCCACTCTGGCGCTCTTGGCATCAACTTCTAGCACCTGTGGCGCTCTTGGCGTCAGACTCCGTCGCTAAATTCGTCGCTAATCCGTCGCTAATTCTATCGCTAATTCTGTCACTAAGGCTTTTGCGACAGAATTTTATAAATTTAAATTATTATTTCTTTTACTCCTTTTTTATAAAAAGCCCTAGGCTATTATAATAAATTAAACAGTGTTTTTATTAAAAATATATATATAATCTTCTCTCTTTTTGGATAATAGTGGCAAAAATCATATTATAGTCTTAGATCATTATTATTACAGAAATTTTTTAAAATAAGTAAGATTTAAAAACTATGATTAAAAGTTAACAATTTCCAAAAAAAATATTTTTTTTCATTATATCCCCAATAATATAATGAATTGTTTTAAATATGAAATACAAATAATCTCAAACCCATTTTATAATTTATTACTATAAAAGAAAATATTATTTCTAAATAATCCAAGTTAAAAAATTATCATATAAAACTACTTTTTACCAAATGCATCTAAATATAAAAGTTATTTTTCATAAAATCAATTATGGCAACAATTAATTATATTTATAATCAGCTACTACGTACTATAAAATCTATTTTTCACAACTAATCCTAGGACATTAAATTCCGTAGAAGAAAAATATAGTAACAAAAATGAGACTAAAGTGGCCTAAGATGCAACTACTCCTTCGATTTTGTTTCATAATAATCGTGGTCGATCTAAAATAAAATTGTTACAAAATAATTATCATTTTAATTTTTTAATATAATATTAATTACTTTTTTCACTCATATTTATTTATATAATATTAATGATATGAACAATAAAAATTAAAAATAAATTAATAATAATATTAATTTTATAAAATTGTAATTTTTTTCATTTATTTATTAATTTTTTAATCTAGGACGATAATTATAATGAGACCGAATAAATATTACTAAATCATATTTAAATACTTATTTTTTTACACAGATATTAAAATACGTACTTAGGTATACTCACAGCAATCATATTAAAATTCCCAATGTCGTTTCGAAAAGTGTTTGATACACACAGTTTTTGTTCACATTTCTATGTAAGTGGCACAGTTACAATGCATGTGAATAAAAGTCTCCAGTGAATCACTATCGAGTGATCACCAAAACTGATTAGATGCAAGATATATAATATATGTGTAAGTAAGAGAATGTGTGGATATATATACATACCCTTCTTTTTTTTTACTTTTCATCAATTGTACCGAACATCCATTGAGCACATAAGTCACTAAATTCTACATCTTGAAGGCAATTGTATACTATTGTGAGCAATATATATGCGGGTTTTGCATGTACAATAAGTTCAAAGACACTTATAATAGATTCTTTCGAGAGAGAAAAACGACACTTATAATATATTCGAATTGTGCTTAAATTAAAACAAGTATAATTACAGTTAAAAAAAGGTGCTGTGTGTGGCATGCATGTGTTCCGAAAGCATTTCGGGCACGATGAGCTTGGTTCTTTATTTTCTGGGTTGAAAACTAACAATTTCACAGTACGCATGCATGTTGGTTAATGGTAAAAAGATTATGCGCAATTCATACTGTAGTGGGGGCACCGTCATAGAGCATATTCACTGCCATCCCACTTTCATTCCAACAACTACGAGTTTGTCATGTCTCTCAACCTTTTTACCACTGTGAATTGACATGCACTCCATCAATCGTCATATGGATGTAATATTACTTTTATCGTCAAATATTAATTATTAATTTTTGTTAATAAAAAATTTAAATTCATGAGATAAGATTGTGAGA
Organism: Glycine tomentella; assembly: GCA_007407185.1. Lineage (NCBI taxonomy): Eukaryota > Viridiplantae > Streptophyta > Magnoliopsida > Fabales > Fabaceae > Glycine > Glycine tomentella. The sequence goes on from PYAF01000329.1 coordinate 3,008,171, forward strand.
TCAACAGTTTGTGGATTAACTGAACTTATTCTAGTGCATGTGCTTAACTTTGTAAGACCTCTAGATGAATATGTGCTTTTGGATCATTACATTTTTCCTTCCATTGTTCATTTATATATCTTTAATTTTCATGTTTTTTTGGATGTGTTATATATGTTCATCTACCCCATCAACGTTCAGAATTTGAAGAACGGGTTGTTAATTGTGTCTTTGTAGGGTATTATTCAACTCAAAAGGGTTATCATGCTTATCATCCATCATAGAAGAAAAAAAATCTCTATCGTGTCTCATTTTATGAGTATGAATTATTTTGTATCACACCTTCCACCTCGTGATACTTCATCACCTTTGTAGGAGAGAATCTTGTAACTTAAAAAGGAGAAACAAAAACTCTTAATTGTATAATTGGTCCCTTATTTATTTATTAAAGTTCAATTGAATTCCACAATCATTAAAAAATTTAATAAGGTCTTCTAATTATTAAAAACACAGTAATCATATTTTTTCCATCAACTTTATTAATTTGATTGACAAGTTTTGTAAATAAAATTTTTACATCAGTTGTCAATACAATGATATAAAACAAGTCATTTTTGAATAAGAATGTCAATTACAAATCTTAAAAATGGTGTCATTTTTACATAGGTTGTATTGATAACTTTTGTAGAAATATATGTTGACAACTTCTATAAATCAAATTAACGGAGTTAACAAAAAAGATATGATTATAGTATTTTTTATAATTAGATAAGCAGATTGAACTTTTAATAATTAAGGGATATTCAATTAAAATTTTATAAATAATTAAGAAATTAATTGTATAGTTAAGAAAAAAACAATCAATAGTTGTTAAATCAACTGTTGTTGTTGTTGCAATATAGTTTGGAGGTATAACACTTGGAAGATGTGTGAATTGTTATTGATGAAAAACGTGTTATTAGACTTGGGTTTTGAACCTTGAGAGGCTATGAGTTTGTATTGTGATAGTACCACTACATAGCTTGTTCATTATCCAGTCCGACAATATCTAACAAAGTACATTGCAATTATTAGAGATTTCATCAAGGAAAAGCTTGAAACTGAAACAATTGTCTATTTTTTTAATTAAATAGACAATGTTATTTTATAAAATATATTATATATTCTAATCTTATCACTTTTTATTTTTAACTACTAAATTCTATAGTTACAACTAAATATATACAATTATATTATATATTTAATTTTGAAGCTTACCCATGCAAACTCACAGATACTGTGCTAGTTCTTATTAAAGGAATAGTACATGAACTGTTTAATGAATCTATGAACAAATTGGAATGTGTGACATGGACACCAACTTGAGAAATGTTGATATAAGTCAAATATTGTATACGTTTAATTATGTTGATAGAGATATTTTTGGTATTTGAAAATTTATATAATTGTGATTATGTTTTTATTTAAACTCTGCTATGATCAAGGAGAGACTGAGTTAGTCTGAAGAACGTCAAACCAACTAACTATGTTCATACTCAATTGGTCTGTCATGCTAATATGATTGAATCAAGCCTATAAGATTCATTTCTTTTTAGGTCTTCTTTTTTTTAAGTCTAATCTTATTTGTGCATTGTTCACTTGTTCGTGTTAACATATGCATCAAATTAATCTAAATTGTTAACTCTAATTAACACCACCCGATCAATATAAAATTAATCATATAAGACAAACATGGGAGACAAAAGTCATACATTAACTTTTATTATATTCTCTATCATTTTTATATTTATTGATTTGAGCATCATAATCCTTATCAGTTACCACATATAAGCTTGATAAAATCAAGTTACTCCAACTATAACTCACCAAATTAAAGTTATATGCATTTTTTAAAATTTGTATTATTAATTTTTATTAATCTAATTATTAAATATTTTATATTAACTCAACAACCATGCATACTGAATTTTTGATAAATCAAATATCTATAACTATGTAATTTTACAATCGACCTTTACTTATATTTTTAAAAACTAAGCATATATTATATGATAAATTAAATTTATTCAATAAAGCAATACCTTATATATTTTGTTCAACAAATATTAATATGTTCATAGTGTATAAAGACTAAATGACAAAAACCATATCACATTATGTTGCTTTTTCCAAACTTGTATTACACAATATCTTGCTTTTGGCAAAGGCTGTTTCATCTCTTAAATGACATTGACACACTGCAGCCACAGACTGATCAACACATATGGAACAGGGGATGGGATGCATAAATTCGTCAGATGAAAGAAGGAAACGAAAATCAAGTACGTGGTTAGTTTTACCAGAATGCCGTTTAGTCCTCCACCAGATGAAATGAATGTTGGCATGAAGTCATATCACTGAGATTTTTTTTTGTTGGTGTACATATATTGTTAAAATAATATCAAAATATTTAACGTTTACATTAATGAAATTAACTATATATATATATATATAATTATTGAACAGAGAAACTTATTTATCAAGAATTATTTTTGAAGTAATTTGTAAATCCCTCTCACACAATATATAACAAATTATAATCAATCAATTAATTATTGAACCAATTACTAATCTTACTAAATTTTCTAATCAGTGAGAGTATTTGTGATCTAGATCAATTAATTATTAAAAGACACTTATATTTGTTAATCTCTCACTATATATTACATTAACTTGATCTCTCCCCATCAACAATTGAAACTATTTATTGTACTCTCATTCGCTTCAAAAATAGCAAAATCATATCCCTTCAACTTTCAATTTTATTTCTGAAGACAATTTACTAGCTATCAACACATACTACTTGTGAGGACTGTCTTTTCATGTGCGATTTTTCTATTGACATTTACATTCAAATAACAATGTTATCTTTTGATGTTCTCTATTAATTCTATTATGTTAAAAAAAAACTAGCATGGCTAATATTGTCACCGTTATCATCGTTTTATTTTGAAAGTTAACTTGGGCTAATTATATTACCAATGATTTACGAATTACGTAGTTTTAATTAACTTTTAATTACTATTTAAAAAATAGACATTTACCATAAACTTTTTACTTTTAAAAATTGAATGACTTAAAATTTAACTAACAATCCATTGCTCTTAGTAAAAATAAACTCAAATTCAAATTTTATGAATAAAAATACATAATTAAAAGAAAAAATAGCACTAAAAGTAATTATGTTTTCAACAAAAATTAATTATCAACAAAGGTATACAGTATTGTTATAAAAATAAAATCACTTAAATTTACAACGTTTTTAAAAGTCACAAACAACTTTTAGTTGTTGAGGAACCTCTCTAATGTTAAGAAAGCGTTCATGAGAAGAAACAACCTTAGTGGCCAATAAGAATAATCTCACAATTTTTTAAAAGAAAATATCTTTAAAAAAAGTAATAAATGAATATATACTAGTTAACTTCTTAAATCTGATTTCTGTGGCATGAGGTATTTAGCTTGATGGAGTCACTGACTTAATAACATAGTAGTAGATTTGTTTAATAAAACCTACTCATAAGAATTAATTTCTAATCATATAAAATTAATTCAAACCATATAAAAAATTAATTTTAATAATACCAATAAAACGTATTGGTATTAATGAAGCCTCATGTACATATGGCCTAATTTTTATCAACCTTTATCCTTTACCTTTTACACTCTATAAATAACAGCAATTGGTACCTCTCTTCCTTCACAATCTCCCGTTCCCTCTTCATATAATATTGTTTCTTGGTTCATTCTAGCTAATTTAGATGGCTCTTCCAATTTGTCTCACCGTTATTGCAATTTTCACCCTTTGTTGTGTGATTAATTGTAACAATGGCGTTGAAGCGTTTCATGACATATACCCGGATCTTCAATCCATTTCAGCACGTTCAGTGAGCAAACTTCAGAGAACTGGATACCATTTTCAACCTCGTAGGAATTGGATCAATGGTAACGTTTTCAGTTTCTTACTAATGCAATTTTTCCACCTCCATTTCTAGCGGCGGATCCAAAAAAAATTCTTAATGGAGGCAATAAATAATTTTTAATATTTTCACAAAAATAAAATATTACAAAAAAACTACAAAATATAAAATATTATAATAAAAAAATAAGTATTTAAGCTTCTATAAATTATAGTTGTTCTCTACATATTTTCAAATTTTAAAAATATTGTATGATTTTTTCATTGTCAATGTGTTATAAGTAATTCGAGTTCTTCCTTATTTTCAATTCAACAACAGAATTTTTTCATTTTCTTTATTCTTAGTAATCTTTGAGTAATTCACTAATTCTAAAAAAGATTGTTTATTATCCTTATATAAGCTTTGTATAATTTGAATTATATATTTTGATATTTGTTTAACCAATCTTTCTTTATCTCTTATTTTATTATCTTTATCCAATTTAATATATTATTATATTAATATCTTTTCAAAAAGTATAACAATCTAATATATTAAAATAATTTAATCTATATTTTTTATTAAAGATATATTTAGATAATCTTTATCTAAATAATTATTGGATTTTTTTTATAATGTTACATGGTATAGTGTGTGTTTTTTTGTGTGTTACTATAACAATAATGAGAATTAAACTAAATGATTTAAGTTTAAACATGTAATTTTTGTATTGAATGTTTTATGTTTGTTTAGTCTTTGGGTTAAAAAAATCCAAAGAAAACAATATATAATTTTTTATAAGAACAAATTAAAAAAATCTGATATAGGCAATTACCCCACAGCACCGAACTGCATCCGCCAATGTCCATTCTTAACCCTAATAATGGTGCAATTAATTTTTCTCACTGATTCTTGTTCTCTATATATAGTTTGTTAATTAAAGCTATCATACAACTATGCCTACAATATAACAGTATAATACACTGCCCAAGCAATATCGTTAGTACTTAATTAGTACTTTTGCATAGTATAATTAGGCTTATTATGATCATTTTGCTTAGTGTTATGGGGATTACCCCAACAATAAGTACAATAGGTCAAGGTCTGAAAAAGCTACGTACGATAAGAAACCGACGTATGAATAACTAAAGGTCAGTGTAGGCTATATATCAGCGAATAATAAGTGGCACGTGGCATAACGAATTTATCTCACGGCTTTATTAGTACTGTAACCATATACAATAAGGACAACTTTCATTCATTATGAAAAAATCCTCACACACTCTAAATTATTTCTGATCTCTCGCTCGATCACGCTTTCCACATTACAGTGATTAACACCATATATAACACTTAGTAATGAATAAACACATATTATTGGATTAAAAATATGAGCCTAATAAGCTCTTGATATTATCACTTTTGCATGAACTTCTAGTTGATCCCACAATCATGAAAGCGGAACTCTTTTATATATACATCAAGCTAACTTGTGTAGTTGTGTCTTAGTGCGGTGTGGATTTGAGTATCACCGGACAATCTGGGTTTTTCATGAAATAGATTGTAGTGGCATCTCAGACTTTCTTGGAAAAACCATAGTGACACTGATTGGACTTTTTTGCACCTAGCTAATCAAGTGCTTGAAGAAAAAAAAATGGAAAAGGTTTATCGGGGCTACCTTTTTAGTTGATTAGTCATATGATTAGTGAGAAATTATTATGTAATCTTCAACAATCACATATTTATGATCTCAATTAATTTTTATAATATATGTAGTTAAATTTTTTTTAAAATAATTAAATTCGATTATGTATCACATAAAAATTATTTAAAGACATAGTCATTAATTTAATTTCATATAATAATTTCTCTCCTTTTGCCTTTGTTATCTTTTCATGTTGCATATATGCACTTAGTGCATGCAACACCTTTTCCTATCTCTTGCATTTTTGTGCTAAAATAGAAACCAACTTCACAGTAATTATGAACCCCATAACACTAGGATGGAAGTGACCAAAATTCCAAAATTCAATTTTTAATTAGAAATAAGAGTGGCCTATTCCACCCTGTTCCTCTCAAGTGGTTATAACCTTCTTGTCTTTAGTTCCATAGCCTCCATGTTCCCAATTTTTTTTTTTGGAGTCATATTGGACCACTCACACATGGAGATGAAGGATTAACTTGCATTAATATGGAAAAATAACACCATATGCTTTGTCATAACTTGCTTCACAAACAAATATTGGTCATTTGAAATGTTACCTCAGTCTTACCATTTGCGTTTGCGAACTTATCATATTGTTCGAAACAACATGTGGAAGGGCATACAAACGTGTTGATTTTGGACGGTTCATAGCACATGCAGTGCCGTTTCTCAGTTACAAACGCAAATAGTCCTGGTTCACAATTTATTCTCCTTTAACTTTTAAAAAAAAAAAATCTTATTAATATAACTTTAATTTGTTTTTCTTATCATATTCTAAAAGATAACATCGTTGTCCACATAAATTAATTAAACTAAATCAATTAGCAGATACATTATCACTTAAAATGTAAAGTAATTATATGACCTAATTAAGGATGCGTGAAATTATTTATATAATACTAAGATTTTTTTTGTTGCTGAATTATATATTTAATACTAAGATAAAGGTATGAATTGTCAATTAGTTTTGTCTACTAATAATCTTTGTGGGTCTAGGTAACAAAAATTTGCTTCCTTTGAATAATTAATGTCGGATTTTAAGTATTGTGAAAATGAAAGGAAAAGAGTCCGATCAGAAGAAGAAAATGAAGAAAAGAGATATTAACAAATCTTTATTTCTTAAACGAGTTCGTTAATTTTATTTCATCTTAAATTAATTATTACGAAAGTAATTTTTAAATAGTTTAGAGTCTCAACTGAGGTATAAAAAAAAGTCCACATAACGTGTAAACAAGTTCAATCAGTAACTGACAAAAAAAATTGAGATAAGTAATCAATAAGATATATTAAGCACCACCAGTTAATCATCTCATAAGTGACAGGTTAACTTTTTAAATTTGAAACAATTAAAAGTCACACAAATTGGATAATTTCTGTCGAACGCACTAATATATACTTGAGTTATAGCTTAAGAAAAACTAACCCTTTTTTGTTGAAAACTCTGCTTTTTTATTAAGTTATAACTATTGCGTGGAGATTAATTGATAGCTGAACTTTGTTATAAAATGTGCATATATATGATAAATAATTAAATTGTTCACTAGCTATCTGATAATTTTCTAAGTAACATAATTATAACTCAGTTTCATTTCTTATGTCAAATCCTCATCTTAGGATATTGAGTCTTTATTTCTGTTAAAATTCATATAACAAACATTTTTCATTCATGGTGGAGTTCTGATATTCTTTTCTTTATGATTCCTTCATGGTACTGTACAATGGATCGGGTATCAATCATCGCCACATGCAGATCCAAATGGTGAGTGAGTTCTCCCTTGACTTTGATTTGTCTTTCCTTTTGTATTTTCATTGAATCTTTAAATGATTAATATTCATTGAGTTTATTATTTATATATACAACAAATTTTCACATTAATTTTTTAATATTTCTTCTCACACCTATCATTTTATTGATATTTTCCTCTCTTCTCTTTTTATCTCATATTTACTATATACAAATGTTTACATCAATCGAAATTGCATGTACAAATTTAATTTACAATATTCTTCATGTCTTACTCTTGTACCATGCATGCAATGCCAATACCACAGGGCCCATGTACTACAATGGAATCTACCATCTATTTTACCAATACAACCCAAAAGGAGCAGTTTGGGGCAACATAGTGTGGGGACACGCAGTATCAAAGGACCTCATCAATTGGAAAGAACTTGAACCTGCCCTATACCCATCAAAACCCTTTGACAAATACGGGGTCTGGTCCGGGTCAGCCACTGTGCTCCCGGGTAAAGGACCCGTGATCCTTTATACTGGAGTCATTGACAAGCAAAGCAATGAGGTCCAATTGTATGCCATACCTGAAAACAAATCCGATCCATTTCTAAGAAAATGGGTCAAGCCTAAGGCCTTTAACCCGATTGTGATCGCGGACCACAGCATGAATGCTAGTGTATTCCGCGACCCAACCACCGCATGGTGGAGCAAAGATGGACATTGGAGGATGTTGATTGGAGGGAGAAGAAAAGATAGAGGAATAGCCTATTTATATAGAAGTAAGGATTTTGTGAAGTGGATCCAAGCCAAGCACCCGATCCATTCGGCCGCATCCACGGGCATGTGGGAGTGCCCGGATTTTTATCCGGTTTCTTTGAAAGGGAAAAACGGGTTAGACATATCCGAAGTTGGGAGTAGTATTAAGCATGTTCTCAAGAATAGCCTTGACGTTACTAGGTATGAGTACTACACCATTGGAACATACTTCAAAAATAAGGATAAGTATATTCCGGATAACACTTCGGAGGATGGTTGGGGTGGACTTAGATATGATTATGGCAACTTTTATGCTTCCAAGTCATTCTTTGACCCAAGCAAGAATAGAAGGATCTTGTGGGCTTGGGCAAACGAATCAGATTCCAAAGAAGACGATGTTAAGAAAGGATGGGCAGGGATTCAGGTATTTTATGTACATGGAATTCAATTTACATGTTTCTGTTTTATATATTTTGATTTGATCTTTATCCTAGTAATTAATTACTTGTTACTTCACTTTAACATCATAACTTGCATGCATGTGTACACAACACATTGTTTTTTAGGTTTACTTATTTTATGTTATATGTATATTAAAATTTCAGTCAATTCCGAGAACCGTGTGGCTTGATTATGGTGGGAGACAGTTGGTGCAATGGCCAGTTGAAGAATTAAATAGTCTTAGAAAGAAAGAAGTTAAAATAACCAACCAAAAGCTTAAGAAGGGACATCATGTTGAAGTTAAAGGGATTACTGCAGCTCAGGTCAGCTTCCTAATTAATTGACTATATTGAGTTTAATTTTTATGCGCTTTAATAAGAAAAAACAGACTTAACTAATTAAAATTTTTGATAAATATAACATTTAAGATAATCATAATAAAAATATAATATATATGATAAATTGTGATAAGATATTATTTATAATATATAGACTACTTTTTTTCATTTCATATAATGACGAGTCTATGAATAATGAGGTTTCTTTTTTTTTGTTTTTATAATTTATGATAAAATAATATGCGCATAATATATATTGCAGGCTGATGTGGAAGTTACCTTCTCATTCTCAAGCTTGGACAGGGCAGAGCCATTTGATTCTAGGTGGGTGAACGCACAGGATCTATGTTCACAAAAGGGTTCAAAGGTTCAAGGTGGGGTTGGGCCATTTGGGCTTTTGACTTTGGCTTCAGAAAAATTGGAGGAGTTTACTCCAGTGTTCTTCAGAATTTTTAAAGCTCCAAACAAGCACGTGATTCTCATGTGCTCCGATGCAAGAAGGTAATTTGTGGAGTAACTAAAATGGGGGTGAGGACTTCCATATTATTCCAATTGCTTTCTCAAAACTATGTGCAATGTCTTCTAATTAACTTTAATTTAATTTTGCACTTCCCGACAGTTCCTCTTCGAAGAGAGAATTGTACAAGCCATCATTTGCAGGCTTTGTGGATGTGGATTTAGCCAAAAATAAGAAGCTCTCTCTCAAGAGTTTGGTATGTGCAAACCTCATTCTCCCATTTTCTGTTATATAATATAACTAGTTTTTTTTAGTTTTATATTTTCCCAACTTTTATCATTTTATACTTTTTATTTCACTAAATGGATCATTAGTTAAAGTGAAAAATATTATCACTACAATTAAAATTGCAATAAATAGGTCTAAGTGCATGCCTGTTTGGTTACCATCTAAATTTAATTTCATATTGTGAAGCACATGTTCTAATATAAAATATGTGACCGAGATTAATTTAGTTATATATCCTAATTAATCACATTTAACAGTTCAAAGTCAATACTTTTGAAATTAATTCCTCTAAACTTTAAACTAGGTAGAAACTAAAACCATATTTAAATTTAGAAAAGATAAAGAATTTTGGATTTTCACTTGAACTCAAATTTCATGAGGGTTTAGCTAGTGCTAAAACATTAAAAGGAAATAAGTTGAGAAAGTGTGAAATTATAAGGAAATATAGTGTAACATACCTTATAACTAATACATATTCATGAACTCCAAGAGTAACCATACAATATCTATATGATTAATTTCTTGATGTTTGATTTTATTGGTAGATTGATCACTCAGTAGTGGAGAGTTTTGGAGCTGGAGGAAGAACAAACATCTTGTCTAGGGTTTATCCTACCCTAGCAATAAAGAAAAAAGCTCATTTGTTTGTGTTCAATAACGGTACTGAGCATATCACCGTGGAAAACCTAAAAGCATGGAGCATGAAATCTGCACGTCGAAACTAAAAAATAGTCAGCTAGAAATTAGTACAAATAAATGAATAAAGTAGAAACAATAATACCTCTTATTCTCTTGTTTTCTACAAAAAGAGGTCTAACTTTTAGCCTACTGTCCATGGTGTTGTACTCACCTAGCACGTTAAGCTACTACATTGACATATACTGGTTTTAATTTTACGTAAACGAAATTTAAATGTATGAGCTAGTAATTTTAATATATTCTATATATGTGTGCATTACATTCACATCAAATCAATTTTGGTTGTTATATTAGTAATTTGAACTTATATTCTATATAGTCGGAATACGTAAAACTGGTCTCGCATTTCAAGTAAGTTCTTTTATTAAAAAAACACGTAATATAGAAAATACGAAGAACAATGAGTTAACCGATCCAATCAGATTAACGGGCTTAATATAATCTTGATCTAAAACCTTAAAATAACAAGTATACGATTCGAGTTGTCAACTACATATTTTCCATACATTAACCCAAGATTCTAATTCGTTTTGAAACTTGGGCTTCACATTTACGCCACTCCGTGTTGGGCTGGTTTCCCCTGGGTTGGGCCTATTCCTGCTCAGTCAAACAGTCTTATCCGAATTTCTTTTTTGAAAAAAAAAAAAATTGATTAAAAAATTGCAAGAACTTTGACAGCTGTGGGATTTGAACCCACGCCCTTTCGGACCAGAGCCTAAATCTGGCGCCTTAGACCACTCGGCCAAACTGTCATATATTTATCACAATTACAAAATATTTTAATTTTGCAGTCAGATGTGATGATGTATATTTACGTGCACTAATGTAAAGGTCAAATTAAGTGGTAAACAACTTTAGGAAGTGTGTTTCACTTTCATATATTCCAGTGGAATTTTATGAATGTTAGAGGAATCCATGATCCTCACTTCCATTCGAATTGTATGGTTAAGTGAAGTGATTGCACTGGCTTGTGAATCCCATCAAGATGGCAATTAACAAGGAAGAATATTGCTTTTTTACCAAGGTTTTAAAAAATTATTTGCGGTTGTAATTTTAACCGTGATATCAAAATTAATGGGGTAAGTACAATCATATTCCAACATTAATCTACAATTCTTGCAACATCAGCGATCGTGATGAAACAAACTGCAATCTCAACCAATATTAAAACCTTGTTTGTCACCTAATAATGGTTTTCATCATTTTCATATGAATGGTAATTTCTATCAAATTACATTTTGTATTTTTTAATTAACAATTTGACTTTTCATGTTAGTTTTAGCTTAATTCGTGTGGAGTCTATTTGTGCAAAGCAGTAATGTTGATTAACAAGATAGAAATTGAATGAGCTGTGTTTTGGTACTACATGGAACCACACTTTGTAAGATATTCGGAAATGTGCATTTAATTCAGATTACTTTGTAGAGATAATAAGTTCTTTTAACCAAGTTTCGTAGAGTTTGTTTTTATTAAATAAAAAAACTATACCGGATAGCTATTTGGCTAAGATAGCCAAAATACCTATCTAACCCTTTATTACGATCGTAATCAAAGGTTTAGGTCCTTTAATCACACTTAGAATAATCCAAGGTCCAAAAAGATTTATATAAATAAAGTTCAAATCCTCCTGATACTCCCCCGTCGAACAGACATCCTACTAAGAATTAGAGTAAGACGAATAGGACCATGACTAAAGGAGTAGAGTGTTCAACCACTATTTGACAAGAATATTTTTGTCTTATAAAAAACTGGATAGGTATTCGGTATACAAATGATTATTTCCTAAAAGATTGAAGTATAAACTTCTCCATGGCACAGGCAATTTTGCGTTTAAAAATATTTATAAATACTAAATAGGTGCTTTTTATTGTTAGATGAACCAAGGACTACTAATGACAAGAAGCAGTATTGATCTTAACGAATTTCACCTGCACCATACTCAAAAGTACAATATTTATTCTTATACAATATTTGCCGATCAATTTCACCAGGAGAAGACTAAAATGTTTATATAGCTTAATTGTTTATTTAGCTTTTTTTTAATAGTAATGCTAAAATTTATTAGAAAAGGGGAGTTTGTAGATGGTGTTCATATTTTTGAAATACATTAGAGAAGCAAAAATCACAAGTCCTCAAATCATGTAATGTATTAGTCAAATGGATCAATACGCAGGTCATGTTCACTTGCCATCATCATCCCAGTGCAAAGGCAGGTTGGACACATAACCTACAATACAGGTAAGATGATTAGTTAAAAGACTACTAATTATCATTAAAACTAATTGGTAGCAAAATTACATTTTCACATGCAACAATATGTATTACGTATCCAAATGAATACTACTTTTCTTTACCTATAAAGGAGGGGGATAGAAGGAGAGATGAGTATTAGCGATTAGGTCAATGTTTAATGTTAGTATGTTACACCTACAACTGGTGAATAAATTGGCAACCTAATATATTGCACAACCACATAGTTGTGTTAAAATAAAAAGTTGCACCTATTTATAAAGCTGAAATGAGTAAACCATGAGTTAGAAGAAGTATCAACAGATTGTGTACCTTTCCTGCACCAGAGCAATTTGGACACCTTGTGGTTGTAGGAGCATGCAGTGGTCTGGCAGAAGCACTAGATACTGAAATAGGATCAATGTTCAAGCATACACCACTTGCAGAACACCGAGCACAGGCCAAGTATCCTATGCATAGAATTTGGAACAAATTGTAAAGGACACAACTTTGACATAAGAATCAGGCATAACAAAAACTGAATATAATTCTTCTATTTGATGAAACTGTGAAAAATATTTGAACAAATAATACATGTGTGAGTGTCTTTTACACTCATACAATCACAAACGGCCATATATGTTAAGTTTGTTGTTCTTTATAGTTTATAATAACTACCTTAAATCATAACAATGACGATTTAAGATTGATTGAAAGTGTAAACAATGTGTCTATTAAACTCAAAAATATTTCTGAATGCTTTCCAGTCATGTACAAGGTTCATTTATCCAAATTGAACAGCAAACTTACTGCATATAAATCCTAATGATTAAAATTTAAGTGCAACAAAAATAATTTCTCACTATATCATAAAAATGAAGAGTGCAATTAAACCTTCATTATAGCCACCAAAACTTTCACTCTATTTGAACAGTGTAATTCTCAGAAACTATAGAAAGACATAATGTGTCTATAATGTGCATGATTGAGATATATTAAGAGAATGAAGATCTTCAAAGAGTAGGAACATACCAGTTCCATGGCAATACTTGCACCTTTTTTTCTCTTGTTGCTCAACATTATTAGCCTCAATCAACATCAATACTGAAATCACACCAACAGCCCCACCAGAGAAGGACGCCACAATTGGGTCGACCTGACTGGATTCATGAAACAAACAAATTGTAATCAGGTATTGATCAAGCAAGTCTGCTACTCATCAATAACAGTTTCTTTCCAATGCAAATTGCTAATTAATAAAGCACACAATTCAAACAACAGCATACCTTAGTTGCAAAGGCAAATGCAAGCTTCTTATGAAATCTTCATATGAGGTACCACCCAGACCTAATTTTAGCTCCAGCTGACATAAACATAAAGGTTCAATATTTGAGATGAATATAGATTATTATCTTGATCTACCAATATACAGTTTTTTCACCCATATCCACAATCCTAGAAAGCCAAAGGCAAAATAAATACTACCAAAGTGACTAAAACTCTAAAAGCACTTTTATCATACCACTAAATGGTAAATGTGTGAATCAGGTGATTCGATGTTTCTTATGCCTCCACCCTTAAGAGTGCTCCTTTCATGGATTATTTAATGAAAAGTTACAATTTCAAAAATCTAGGTCTTATGCTGTATGAATAAATTCACCTTCTCATCTAATGAAGATCCTATACTTTATATACAAACTATAGCATTATGGGAAGCTGAGAGTCATTTATCTTTAATCATTTGCTCTTAGACAGCAAGTATCTTAAATTCAAGTTATCAGCATATTAAAACTTAACTTGCCCACAAAAATTCAAATTATCACAACAAAAGACTGTTCCACAAGGTTTGATGATATTATTTATTGAATAGGAAACTTCCCCCAAAGCATTGACATAATTTTTATACATTCCCAGAATTTCCTTTCCAATTAAGGTGAAAAGATAAGTATTTTTTAGTTTAATTTTTAATACAATGCAAAGGTAGAAGTCATCACTTTCAAATAAAATTCACATAGAAATGTAGTATTACAGTAGTATTATTTAAAACATGTACCAGACTATAATAGGGTAAACAATCCATAGAAGTATGTGTGGACATGATAAAGGAAGAACAGAACTCAAAGATCAATAGTGCAGCCACAAGCAGAGCTAGTTTAAATTGAACATAGTGATCCCTTAAGGATAGGTAATAAAGGATGTAACTTGGCAGATCCCTATAACAGAAGAATAAAAAGATCCACCAATAAACATTCACGCAATTTAACAGGAAAATTTGATTATCTGCTATAGATTAAAAAAGAACCAAAGCACATAATGTAGTAAAATTACCGTCGGTGCAATAAGCCCACCAAATACAATTATTGCAGATATGAATGATATGCTAGTCAGATAGAGCTTCTTCAAAGTCTTGGGCGTCTACTTCAATAGGAAAAGCACACAGTTACTTGAAGATTAAAAAAAATGGCAAATGCCCACCAGCTTTATTTCAATTGCTTCAAGCATTTGATAGAGAAATAAAAGGAATTTAATAAGGACAACTCAAACCACGATGTTTCAACTTTCAAACAAGTGATTTTACAACAATTGTGAAAAACCTTGGTGTACAATCCATTGCCAGGGGGAGTATTAAAATGTTCAGATTATAAAATCAATAAGTTTCTTCAGTACTTCCAACATTGGTATAATTTGTCACTTGACAGAATTACTTTGCTATATGATTAGTTTCTCTCCAAAGTCCACCTATCCATAAGGGATTATTCAGTCAATACCAACAGGCTACAGCCAAATCAAAGCAATGTGTTCTGAGACTCACCACATCAGGAAGAAAAGGAATTGACGATGGAATATCCGGCATCTCATTTGGTTCCTCCTCTCCCTCTTCATTGACAACTTTTTGACCCCTTCTTGTGCGCTGCTGCACACGTAATCTCCTTACCTGCCATACTCAACACAATAACAATTAACAACAACAACGAAAGTCGTATCACACTAGGTGAAGTCGGCTACATCAATCTCACGACACCATTCAGCTCAGTTAAAGACATAAGCAAATTGACACAATTCCAAAAACTATTGTTACTAAAGAGTAATGGGGTGCCATTATTATTATAATTAGCTAACCTCTTCCATGAGAAGAAAGATCTTATTGCGCCTACTCTTTATGTTGTCTTGAATTTCCTGCAGCTGCATCTGCATAAAATCCTCAACCGTCTCTGGTCCCTCGATAATGCAAAAGTTGCTGCCACAACAAAAATAATAATAATAATAATAATAAAAAAGTACTTTTTGCTCAAACCAAATATCAAAATTCCACGAAAAAATAAGGTTAGTCTAAGGGAGAAAAGTAATAGGTTTGAATCTCCCGCTAACCAAACTAACAATAATAACAACGATTAACATTTTCCGATCATAAAAAATATAAAAATTCCACAGTTCAACCAACCCATTTGCCAAAAAACAATATGTAAACAAAAAAACCAATGAAAACTGCAAAGTCTTATGAGGTTGCAACAACCTCGGTGTGTTGTCACTGGAGCCTGCATCCTTTGAAGAAGAAAAGCAGACATTTAACCGTGGCTGCAACAGCAAGAGGTTTGTGGCTTTGGAAAAAGTGAATTGCTTGGTGGTGGTGTTTCCTTTGAAGGGGGCATGGAAAATAGAGTTCTTGGAGGAAAGGAAATGAGAGTAGAGAGAAAAAGTGGTCATTGTTTTGAGTTTGAGTTTGAGTTCATAGAATAATGGAAAGTGTTTATGAATGAAGGGTGGCAAAGTGATAGAGTTCTTGCGGTTTTTACAGTGTCTGTTTGGATGAGTCTACGAGAAAAGCTATTGTGATTCTGTCATATTGGATGAAAAACTTACTAGCGTCGACGTGGGATTGGATTGTAGCTTCCTATTATAGAAGATATTGTAAAAAAAAACAATATTCGATGAGAAATAGGAAGCAGAGAAATATTTAATTGAATTTTTAATGATAAAATATATATTTTTTCTTTATAAGTACTATTTTTAATGATAAAATGTTTTTTCCTTTATAAATACTACTAAATTAAATTTTTAATTAAAAGTTATTGTTTACCTAACATTTTTTTCCTATTTAACCCACGGCTGAATATTTTATATACAAAATATAACATTTGTTTTTATGAGAAATGATAAAAATATCAAATATGAGATTAATATTGATATCATCCAATCAGAATTGATGACTTTTGAATTTGCTCTCATAAAATTAACAAACTTATTATATATTATATATTATAGGTTATGATCTAACGATATAAAAATATTTTATACTATTAATGTATAATTTATTTTTCTAAGAAAATATATTCTTTTGTGCATATTCTTCTGTGTTATTTGAAAATTTTATTAAAAATTCTCATGGTTGACATTATCTCATTTATTTGCTACCAGTCTCAAACCAAGTTTTCTTAATCTTTTATGACAAAATTCTAAGACTAATGACATTTGATCTACAGACATTTTGCTTCAAATTCCTCCCATAATGACTTGAACACTTTCTTCAATCCACACATCGTCACTTTCACTTTTACATGTGTACCGGTGATCTTTCCAACTTGTTAGAAGAAGGTGAGGTAAAATGATAGTAGTATATGTGAACAAGAAATGTTAATTAGTACAATTTTTTTAGCACACTCCTTGATATATTTTTTATTAGATTAAATTATAATTTTGATTCCTTTTCAATTTCTCAAATTTATGATTTTGATTTATCTAATTTTTAATTGTAACATTTATTCCCTCTAATTTTACAATTTAGTGATTTTGATCCCTTGATAAATTATTAACTAATAATTGTAATTAATGGAGTTATAACATTAATAATATATTAAAACTGTCAATTTTTAAAAACTTTAATGAAAGATTATTAATTATTAAAAAATTTAATAAAAACTACAAATTATTAAAAGCTTTAATAATTGTGATTAAAGATTATTAATTTTTTTATTAAATTTTTCTCATAATTAATGATTTATAATTAATTTAATATTTCTATTAGTCATAATTATTAGTTAATAATCTATCATCAGGACCAAAATCGATAATTTATAAAATTAGGAAAATCAAATATTACAACTGAAAAATTGGGAGACCAAAATTGTGGATTTGAAAAATTATGGGGAGCAAAATTGAAATTTAACCTTTTATTAATAATTCCTTTATCCCTAAATATAATTTTTTTAAACTAATTCATATCTTTTAAGAAAATGGATTAATATAGTTAATAACATTAAATTTGTTTACAATTTGTATTATTTTGTCAAAATTATCCTTAAAATTATTGGTACTCATAATCTCTCTCTTTCTACTTAATTACTTTATCACCTAATTAATTAATGTGTGCTAACTTTTTTTTATCGGATTCATTATAAATTTATAATAGAAATAATGTACTTATCCTTTTAATATGTAACATTTATTATAAAGTAACTAAGGGTATTTGAATTTAAAATAATTAATGCAGAAGAAAATTTTTAAAAAAAACTGTTATAAATAATACTTTCGTTCTCAACTTTTTAAATTGTTCTTTCATAGCCTAATTCATATCATTTAATGCATTATTTAAATTTTTAGATTAAAAATACTCCTAATTTAAGAGAGAGAAGAAGAAAAATCATTAATCAGAATGGTATTTTTAGAAAAGTATATCAATTTAGGAAAAGTTTATTTTTATCAATGAAACTAACTATTTTTTTTAATTTTAATGAATTAAGTAATTTGGTTTTATAAATAGGAACGAAGTTAATAATAAAGTATTTAAAAAAGACAAATATTAACTAGTGTCTTAAGTATATTGATTAAGAAATTTAAAGTAAAAATATTTTTATTAGGACAAAAAATTACACTATCCAGATATTTTTTATGTTCTACTACGATTTATGTAATAAATATATTTTTCAATCTCTTAATCAATGTTCTAAAGAGGCTGAATAACAAAATCCTTTCAAAAAAAATGTATTTCATATATGTAATGTAAAAAGAGAATGCTAACAAAAATTCTATCAAAAAATTTCTTTATAATGGATTAAAATTTATTAAAAATCACCAATTTTGATAACTTTAATTTTAGATTAGTGACTTCTAACAAATTTGAAATTTCAACCAAGCACGGAAAGAAATTTAAATAGAGTATTGTTATCATTTAAAAATAGTACTATCGTTTATCATGTACAAAACACTAAAAGTGAAAACGGAACTGCAGTTCAAAATTCCAAACATCTCTTGATTAGGGGGGAGGGAGGGGAACCTGAAGGGGCCATGAACTCCCCCCGCAAAAAAAAAAAAAAAAAAATTACTATGAAAAAATTTTATGGTTCCTCTGAAATTTATAATAAAATTATAGATGAAAACTATTAAGTGATACTTAGAAACATAAAAAGAGAAAAATATATAAGTAAGATAGTTAAGATGATCTAATGTTTCTAAAAGAGATAAAGAGAACTATAAAAAAAATGACAAAATCATAAGTATTAATGAAATGTTTGGAATGATGAGGTATCTACATATAATTATCTAAAATTAATTATTTTATCTATCTAATTTTTTTCTCATATAGTATCATTTTGTACTCAGTGTAGTTATATTTTTTTATGTATCAAATAATATTCGATATATATAATAATAAATTACTTTTTAAATATTTTTTGCATGCAAAAATTTATATTTTTTTATAGAATTATATAAATTTTTTTCTTGACCCCGCCAGAAATTTCTGGCTCCGCCCCTGCTCTTGACAGTTTTTAAAGTTTAAACGAACGTTGGCCTCTTGACTGAGTAGACACGATATGGGATAAATATATATATACATCAAATTCAAACTTCAAGTTAATTTTTTTGGTTCAAAAGTCAAAACCTTACAAGAGTAAGTTAGAGACAAACAAAGTATTCACAATCTGGCGATTTCAACGGACTTCTGAAGAGCTTGAAGAAGGCTTCTCATGATTCTGGGCTCACCTGGAGGTGCCTTATCCTTCAAGGGACCATTTCTAATGGCACGAAAAATTGGAGCAGAATTCTCAGTTGGTGGAAAAACCAAGCAATCAATATGCACAAGAACTTCAGTTTTCCCATCTCCAATGGTGATAAAACCCAGTCTAGCTCCACCAGGTATTTTATCCACCTGTTTATTCAAAATCAGGATTATTACACACTTTAAGAACAACTG
>PYAF01000329.1:3028021-3072236 GCA_007407185.1 Glycine tomentella
AAAAAAAAAAAAAAAAAAAAACTAGATTAGATCACTTTTTTGTTGCACAAAAAGTCATCAGCCATGAACAAGAGGGACTTCATGCACAGTTTAGCAGAGTTGTGTTTTACAAGTTGAGACTGCCAAATCAAAAGCCAGAGCAAGAGCTTGGACTAAAGTGAGAATGAACTACGCATCTATAGTTTATATACATTATCTCTGTAAAATATCTTTATACAAAACATACCTCATTGACATATCATAATGAATAGAACGACTTGATAAAGTGATAAAAATCTAATTGGATGATTGTGTAAAGATGTTTTACACTGGCAATATATATATAATTAAACTCTGATCATTATTTTTCCAAGAGATTTCTAGCAAGAATGATGTAAAATTACATGACTAAGCATGTCCAACGTGAATAATGAGACCAAAACACATAAATATGTGGACTGAAAGCAAGATTAGCTCCATAAATTGCACATCATCATAGAGCAACTTAGAGAAGAAGCAAATGATCAAATTGATTGTGCCATGTCACCTTTTACTAAGCACGTACATCCCATTTACATAAAGTGATAAACTGAGGCAACAATTAAATGACACAATGCACCACAGGAACTAGGCAAGTTTTACAGATTGAGAAGTGTACGCATATTCTAGGCCTCTCCTTGTGATAAGGGACATACACACCTAGTCATACTACACAGTAACACATGACAAAATAAATATTTATGGGATTATAAACAGCTCAGAAACATGATAGAAATATATGGCATAGTAAACTATGAATTATGTTTCAAAAAAGTTTTCCCAAAAAATATTAAAAAATTATCATTTTAAAATAGACCAATAATGAAATGCATTGAGAAAGAGCATAAGACCTTGAGAGGCACGGGAAGGGGCAGATTGGCTCCCTGGCATAGGCTGTTTGCCCACTGTCATAACACATCCGGTCAACCACGAGCCAAGAGAAGGAAATAAAACATGTAAGCCAAACAGTACCCAATGATTACAACAAATTAAATACCAAAAAAAAAAAATTAAATCATGATACGTCCAACAACTAATACGGTGCTACATTAATATTCGTTTTTTTATGGGTCCAGAGATCACGAATGTCTCACAACTCAATTCACTCATGCCATGTGACTGGAGTTAGTCCAAGAGAATTTTGATAAAAAATAAAAATCAAACACAATTCTTATGCTAAATAAATCATTCACCACATGTTAAAATAGCAGAGTTTTAGACAACTGTGCTAAGCATATGCTTTACATTAATGTTCTTTTTGAATTAATTGAAGGTTTAATATCTCTATTAATCCTTGTTACGAATTTTCATTTTAATTTTGAAAAAATATTAATTTCCACTCTTATAAATTTTAAAATTGAAAATAGTCTAAATACTATTATATACTATATTTAATGATGTGATAAATATTTATTTTAGAATAAGCATATTTAGATAAAGGAACCATTTTAAAAAAATAAATTCATCAAAACTAAATCCAACAAAGAAAAATTTAGGGATTAAGAAGTGCATGTTTAGATTGAAATTAGAAATGTTTTGGAAACGTTCTAATGCAAATCTAAAGAAAAAAACAAGATCCTGATGCTTTTGACAAAATTAGTTGTGTCTCAAAAATACTTTTTTCAGTTAAAACAAAACATTAAAACAAACATTGATTATATTTTTATTTTCTTTTTGGTGAAGAACATTGATCATATTTACCTGCACTAAAAAGGTATTTAAACCTACGTAAAAAAGAAAAAAACGTATTTAAACCTTGATTAGAACAATGCTTGTGCCGAAAAGATAACAACAAAGAAATGAAACTAATATAAAACACTGCTTCATTACATTAATATTCAATTTTATTTTACATTATTGAACAAAAGAATGGAATTACATGTGTTTTTTGTTTGGTTGGTTAATTACCTGAAAGAGCAAGGAATCGAATCTCTGGAGGTCAGTGTCCAAAGGAAGCTTCATCGTCCCTAAAGACACTCCCTCGCCGGTGGGGCCGCCGTTCCCCGCCAAAGCTTTGGTTAATGGCAGCAATGGCACCGCCGTGAGATGAATTGAATTGCGTAGCTTTGAAAAGGAGTGCCTGTTGTTGTAAATAGGAACGAGAGAAGGGGAAGATAGCGGAACGTGGAAATTCACTCCACTCACCCTCGGGTACATACTCTGCATTGTACTACTACTACATGCCATCATCGCTATGCTTCTTCCTCAAAACTCTCGGAAAGGTAAAATGAAATGAGTAGCTACTGCTAGCTAGTTTAGTAAGAGTACAATATTAATTATTAAAATTTTATTTTTATCCAGTGGTGGTGGTGGTGGATAATGCTTCGTTTCATTCATATTGTCCTCAGGTTTCAGCCACGAGATTTTTTTGTTTTTTAAGAAAAAAATAAAAATTCTCCTAAGAATATTTTAGTTTTTAAATAAATACTGGTTATACATTAATTTTGTGTAGAAAATATCAGTTATACACTACTTCCAGAATGGTTAGCACTTAGCAATGTATAAAAAAATCAGAAATTAATTTTCTAAACGGTGATTTTTTATTCCGAAAATCTATTTTCGAAATGTGTTTTGTAACAGTTGATGATATAGCTTAATAAAAGATAATGATGTACCCAAACAAAAAATAAGGTAATATTAGGAGTCAATGTCAAAGCTGAATGACAAATTAGGAATCTATAAAAAAACAATGCGAGTGGACTAAATTGGTTACATCACTTACATGAGACGATTGTCTATTACAATTAAGAAAAAGTTTTGAAACTAAATAGATACAAATTGTAAATTTTTTACCATGCTCACATAGGACAAGATTAAACACTTACAAGATCACACATAAAAAGGGGTGAAAACGACACGACCATCTTTACTATAAAAAAAATAGAAATGTTAATAACACTCTAACACTACTATTATTAACTAAAATTTAACGAAAGTTAATAGATTTTATAAATCACGCTTCATATTTAACAAGTCTCCGAATTTTGTAGTAATTTGCTAGTAATCTTTAATAAATACGACTAAATTTCAACCGAGAATTAATCTCATAACTAACAGTTTACCTAAGCTTGTGAAGATAACTTGAAGTATCACTGAAAAACCTACAATCCTAATTATGATAGTTCCAAATAAATAAAAATGTGTTAGAGAGAGGGTATTGCTGACTCCTCTAAAAGACCAAAAGAAAAGCCTTCCATATTGTCATGTAAATCCGTTGTGACTATATACAACAGAGGAAGAGAAGAGATATCGCAACATCAACAGCAGCAAAATAAATAAAAGTGCGGATACGTAACCTTTACTTTGTTTAAAATTTGTACAAAATCGGCCAGAAAGAAAAACACATCTTTTACAACATAATCCGAAAGCTCTTTTACAAAACAAGAGCTGCGATCTGCGTTTGACATACCCTAGTAGCCCCTGTAACCACCCATGAAAGAGTACTTTATCTATGCTCTGCAGAACTCATTGATTAATTCTTTCTCTACGAGGAGGAACATGCTTCCAGTTTAGGAAGCAAACTTCGCCACGCGTCTGCAATACCATTTGCTAGACGTGCCTGTCCTTTGGCAAATTCATGGAAAGCAATCCCCATATCTAGTGTTTTCTGTTCCTGAAAACGCCCCATCTCTTCATTCATTAGTTTCACAATCGTCTCAAATGTCTTGGTCGCCTGTTCACTCTCTGCCTTCAACTGCATGGCAAAATCATGTCAGTCAGCCCAGCCAAACAAAATGCAAATCTATAATTCTCATGAAGGAAGGTTAATATTTAGGCAAACTTGCCTCTTTATATTCATGTTCAGCTTCTGCAACTTTATCAGATCGAATCAGCATGAGCTTGTCACTGCATTGCAAACAAATTGCAAATAATAAAGAACATATATATCAGAATATATGACACCAAGAAGTCTTCTAGAAAGGCTTATTTGCATTTCACATATACAGACAAGAGTTTTTGTTCAGGAAAGGGACCTTACACAACAGATCATAAATGTTAATTCAGCCAAGGAATGATATTATGTAAAAAGGAATTATTCTTCCATAAAAATTAAATTAGGCAAATGATAAAAACAGAGAACAGGAGTGTACAGATTAATCTCCTTTAGCTTCATTGTTTCAGCCAGTTCACATTGTCTTCTGAAGGCATTGGCCCTCTCTGCTATTGTTGCCTGTTTGTTTCAGAATGTGAAACAAGAGCATTAGATTGAAAGGTAAAAAAAGAAAAAGTATAACAATCCATTTTAGCAGAAATGATAGGGTTCCCATATCTGAACATTTATTTACAAAGGCAACTGGGATATTTATTTCAAGTAAAAAACACATAATATTTTAATTAAGTTAGACAAATTAGATATTAAATAATGAGAAAACAAGACAAGGACTACCTTAATAGATTGTACAGCACGGACATAATCTTTCAAAGGTTCTTCAAAATTCATCAAGAGCTGATGGGCCTGCTCAACATAGCCATAGTAGGATAGTTTGTTTTCAGCTTTCATCCCTCAATAACATGTATATACCATCATGCAAGCGCACATGAATAACCAGTGAAATAATGTGCAACAGCACACACGTCAGAATTACCTCCTTTTGCAACTTGGCTGATAAAATCTCTGACTTCATCCCAAGTTCAGAGAATGCTTTCCCAAGAGCATTTCCTTCAGAAGCAGCTAGAAGTTTTACTGCTTTTCCAAAATCAGACAGTGATTGCCCCAACTCTGCATGAACATTTTGAATTATGAATTGATCTTGCCAGAAGAGTGGACAAAATGTATAAAATGAGCAAATAACTGTAAAACAGAAAGGACAATTGCTACAGAAGACAATAATAAGAACTAAAGAAAAATCTTAAATTCAATCATACCTCTGTGCCTCTTCACAAGACGGTATGCATGCTTTTGAGCTTCAGCCAAGTGGTTTTCAAGCTCAAAGATGTAATGCTTCATCTTTTCATACTCAGGATCTGATTCTTCTACTGGCTTCTCTTTCCCAAGGACAACATCGCTAACTTTAGATTGCACATCCTGTCAAAATTCACATAAACAACGAATAAGAAACCTGGATGGACAGCACACTCAACCAAATAGGTTAGCAAAAGCAAATGTCTACAATAGAGGAAAATTGCAATCTGACAGATTGTTTACATTGAACGTATTCATATCCAAGGAAATGATCTGAGAGTGAAATAATGAAGTGGCAGAATTTCACAATGTAGCAAAATGGAACTATCAAGTACAGACAACAGAGTATATTTAAGAGGAGTTTCCAGGACAAAGCTAAAAAAAGGTAATCTCCAAGTTCATTGCTCTATTGTATGGGTCTACATATCATCCATGACAAGCTGATTTGTTAGAGCATATCAGCAACAGTGTCAAATCAGCTAGCTATCTTTGTCTGAATTTATACTAAAAGAAGAAACTCAGTAGTGACTAGTAACATTCATTTATCCTTTTTGTGTACTTCATTCTAATAGCTTCCTCTTTTGATTCTAAAACAAATATAGTTTTCTTTTAATGATTTTAAATTCACAAAGTCTAATTCCACACTACTATTATCACACTTTCACCATCTTGTTTTCTTGAACTCGATAAAACAAATACTTTGAGCTTATTAATTAATGTGCAGGAATTTAAATTACATTATTTATTTTAATTATTTCCAATAAATTTTATGCGGGCCAATGTGTTTGTAGCTTCTAACAGGACAAAAAAACGAGGCCTGATTGCTAGGTTATTCAAGACAGGAAATTAATGCGATTCAAATTTTAAATTACTCATTTGACAGATTTCAACCTAGCAAATAAACCATTCACATTCCAAAACACCATTAGAACATGTCTTACCTTAAAAATCTGCATTAGATCAGTTGGTTTCTTCTTGAATATGCCAGTCTCGTGTGACCTTAATCGTTCCATTGTCTGCATAGTATGTTTAATGAAATCAAGAATAATCCAAGCTTTTTTCCTTCTTAAAAGTCAAATGTGAGAAAAAGAGCAGAAATTGAGCACTTACAAATACAATAGATACACCTAGATTGTACATACAAGAGAAAGGGGGAAAAAACTAAAAGAAAAGAAACAATATTAATAACTCTTGCACAATCCATATCCCACAGACCCACACTCTCCAGCATGATCAGGGATTGTAAGGTACTTATGGAATCAGTGACCATAGTGCATTATTCGATTTTCTATATATCAATCATTCAATCACTAATATAAGCTAAAGAATATGATATCAAGCATTCCACAGTCAATTAAGGAGACTCACAACAAAACTGAACAATTAACTTAGTCACAATGGTTGGTTTGAATAGAAGATATGGACTTAAAAAATAGTGCAGTAACACAGCACAATGATAGAAATGGAAGAAAAGAAAAAGTAGAAAGAGCAAAAACGTGAATCATATCTAGAATAGACACAGCTTCACAGAGGAATAAATTCTACTGAGAATGAGGCATCACCTCTTCCTCTGCCTGCAAAAACAACCTCAGGTCCTCACTTTGTTTTAGTTCATGATGTGATGCTATCCTATTTACAAATACATCCAATGCTTGCCGCCTCATTTCAATAAATTCAGCACTGAAACGAAATTTCTCTGCGATGACAAACCGAAAGTGAAGCCCAAATAGAATTTTGGATGGCACAATGTTTCAATTTTCCATTCAATAAATTAAAATAAAAATGTAACAGTTTATGACAGGAATTTTGGATGACTATCAACATTCAATTTCAACAGCAATATATCAAGTCTACAATGAATATTTTATAAGCATAATGGTTGGCTTCTCTAGGACCTCAATCAGCTTAGGCTAGCCATATCAGTGATGAAAGTATCATCGTTAATTGAACCAACAACTAAGCGCACTGTTAATCGTGCCAACAATATTCCAGATCACAACATATACAAATAAATAAATAATAAATTCTGAAAAAATAAAATTATTATAACATAGATCAAACAGGAGAATTAAGATACTAATTCAGGCTACTAAGCTCCACCAAAAACCTGAATGACCATGGAAAATAGACAAGATATAAAGCAGATGACAAGATACCCCCAAAGTTACAATTCTTAATAAAAAGCAAATTATGTTAATCTTTATTGTTTGACAATGTGAAAAGCAGTATGAAAAAATACAGCAGTTTTCCCCAGTCAAGATGTTTTTGTTTCAATAAATGAAAAGGCAACAAAACTCTAAAAATTAGCATAAGCAGGAAGATAGAGCATTGAACAAGTATCAAGGTAGCATCAGCATAAGAATTCCAATGACAGTAGCTACCTTCAAACTATTATTAAACACGCAAGAAAGGGTCCTGCTAGATGTTACCTACAGCACTTTTCTCTGGAAGAGGGGGAATGAAAATCCCTTTGTACTTCTCAAAAAGGCGATCTCGTAACCAGACAAAGTCACTATAACGTCGGATGACAATCTTCTCAGGCCCTTGGTATTCAGGAAAATTTGTCTGCCAAATTGTTTCAGGTGGTTAGATGAACATGGCAGATGTTTAAAGTGACACATTTCTCACGTGCATTATAGTGGTGGTAGAAAAAAACTAAAACTAATGAAAGAAAATATCTTTGCATTGAAAATAAGGTAGTAAATAAGAAAAAGCCTACCTAACGAGTGCCCTTGGACCAGTTTAGAAGTATACATCTTATTAAATGCTTCCAATTACTTAAAAGAGCAAGTATTTGTGTGCAAGGTTATCAAACTCAAGAGTTTACGTAAACTTCTGGAGATGCTTGTAAACTCAAGTTGTTAACTAGTAAGAGTTCACTTAATATAAAAATAATATTAAAATACCTAAAATAAACTCCTAAATCCCAAAATTATACTGTAAATTTTGCAAGAATACTCTGAAATATACTGCCAATTCCCAAAATTTTGAAAGATAACTCTGAAATATATTGAAACTTACTTCCAATTCCCAAAACTTACTTGAAATATACTGCCAATTCCCAAAATTTTGCAACATAACTCTGAAATATATTGAAACTTAGATCCAATTCCCAAAATTTTAAGTGCTGAAATTAATACTCCCAATATTTCAGCATTTCTCAGACATGAAAATATACTTCAAGGCAAGACAAATAACACCTTATACAGTAAAGAGAGAAGAAACAGAGACAAAAATCAGGCTTGTGGTTTGCAGCTCCTAGTTGCTGCTCTGCTTGAACAGAGAGAAATCAGGAAACCGTGTGAGAACAGAAGAGAGACAGTGAGAATAGAGACAAGAGATAGAGAGAATAGAGACGAGAGGTAGAGAGAATAGACCTTCAATGGATGATGATAGGAAGAGATGGAGGACGAATCAAAGGAGCCTTCCCCGATACAGAGATGGAATCGCAACAAATATTGAAGGCTGAAGCAATGTTTGGGTGTCATGAACCAGATGGAAATTTCTAGAGAGAAGAAAACTAAGGTTCCCTAACTGTCTAAAAGTGCCTCGGAATGGCCCCAAACGCGTGTTGCTTTGGGTGTTTTTTTTTTTCTTCAAAAAAGCACTTGCCAACTTGCCCCTAAAATCGTGAGTTTGAGCGATTTCGCACGAGCTCACTAGAGTTTACCCAAGCCCGCCAGAAACAAGTTTGCTTGAGAGTTGAACAGATAGGCTTCAAAATCATAAACTCATCCAATTTTACATGTTCACTCACAAATTTGACAACCTTGTTTGTGCGTGTTTCCCATGTAATAAATGCTTTATTTATAAAAAGAAAAAACTTTATTCTTTTGTTTCCTTAATTACTCTAGCATTGAAAGTTTGTAAATACCTGCCTAATGAATTTCATACAGATCATTTAAAGTGATAGATAACATTTACAAAAGAGTAGACTCAAGCAAAATAAGAATCAAAGTGATGTGGCATTTAGAATAATCAGATTTTGAGACAAGGTTTCAACTAATTGAAATTGTTCATCATCCTAAAGAATTAAATCTTCTCTGCTTCTGGGTTGGGAAAAATCCAAATCTCACATCGACTAAAGATAAGGCCAAAAAAGAGTATATAAGTGAGGGGCAACCCTCACCCTATGAGCTAGCTTTTGGGGTTGAGTTAGGTCCAAACTCACATTCTAAGATGATATTCTAAGATGATATCAAAGCCTACCATAGATCCATTAAATGGGTCACTCACCATATTCACACACCAAGCCAAAAGTACTGGACGTGAGGGGGTGTATTGGGAAAAATCCAAGTCCCACATCAAGATAAATCCAAGATAGAGTATATAAGTGAGAGACAACTCTCACCATATGAACTAGCTTTTGGGTTGAGTTAGGCTTAAACCCACATTCTAAGAAAATCCAAAAAGCAATCTTTTTTACCTAAAGGTCTTTGTTCCATTCACTCGGTCGAACAAGCACTAACCAAACTCAAGCTCGCATCATCAACCAACAAACACATTCCATCTTAATTTATAATCCCAACTGATCTGTCCCTTTTACCTAGGACCATGCATTTAGGGGCCATACCCAAACCTTTGGAATGTTCTACCACACTCGTAATTTGGAATCTCAGATCACCGCATTCCATGGATGGACACGTCCAGTATTCGCACTTTAAGGAAGGAGACTTGCCAAAATAGGTAATACGGGAGATGCTGATAAAAAAAAAAGTAATACGGGAAAGCGAGAGAAGGATCCCTAATAAAGGTGGTATAGCCCTATTAGCACATACCCCCCACCCCCCAGGCACACAATTCTTTCATTCTCTCCTCCTATGGAAACTTTCTATTAATTTGTTGAACATCGAAATACCTTTTCCTAATTTCCACCCTAATGCTAAAAAAAAGTCCAACACTCTCGGGAACTGCAATCAGTTATAGGGAGCAAAGGAGAAGCTTTACGAACTACCCTCAACAATAATAACAACAACCAATGCATAGATGCATATCACTATTCACTAAACCCATCCAACAAATTTCAGCTCTGCAACTAATTTCTTAAAATCACAATGCTCCAATTCCAATAATCACAATCCTTCCAAACCGGATCGCAACTTAACTACATTCACTGAAAACAAATCGATTACTCCTGAAAATCTAATCACAGCACGAATATCGATGCATTGATCATCGAAAAATCCCCCAAACTAAACGTCACTCATTCCTCAGCAAAAATCAATCACACAAAACCACGATCTCGTCTTCCACACTCTTCGAAATTAACAGCCGCGTTCGAAGTTGAGTTGAAGCGAAACTCCAACGACCTCCGTCAACACACAAAACCAAAACTCGACTTAGATTCAACGAGAAATTTCCAATCCAAAACTAAATAATAATAAATAAATAGAAAAGAAGTGTAAGGAGGTGAGTGATTGAAGTACTTTGGTGATGACGCGGTAGGAGATATAGGCTTGGACGCCATTGCCGAGCTTAACGGGATCGGTGACGGAGACGGAGAGAAAAGGTTGCGACGACGAAGACGGAGATCTAGGGCTCTGCGACGAACCGGAGAGAGTTCTCTGCTCTTGTT
The DNA here is from genome assembly GCA_007407185.1 of Glycine tomentella. Lineage (NCBI taxonomy): Eukaryota > Viridiplantae > Streptophyta > Magnoliopsida > Fabales > Fabaceae > Glycine > Glycine tomentella. The sequence continues at coordinate 3,038,518 of PYAF01000329.1, forward strand.
GTTGTTCCATAATTCCGCAAAGTAACCGTCAACATGCAAACACAGAAAAAGAAAAAGGTTTCGGAAGAAAGAAAAAAAGGAGTGAGGGTGGTGCTCGGTATTTGTGAATTAGAGTGAGGGCAGAATTGTAATTACTGGCGGGTTCATGTTCATGATGGTAATTTTGTGGCCAGCGAGTGTTGCAGTGGCACCGCAGAGAAGAACGTGGTTTGTTTGTTCGGAGAAGAGAAGAGAGTGAAACTGGTTGCCGTTTGGAGGAGTTGGTTTGGCCGGCTACACTATTCGATCGGGCCCATGGTGGGTGGCGGGGCGGGTACGTGGGCGACGGCGTGGGTCAACTTTTTGTCCTATTTTTACGCTTACTCTATATATCTATCTCCAAATAAAAATACTACTACTCATGTTTTTATAAAAGAAAATGGTAGGGCTGGAACTGATACTTGAATTAAAAATTAAAGAAACTGATATTTTATTTTTTAAGTGTTTGGAGTTATTTATTCAATAATAACAAGATGTTTGAAAAAAAAAATATAACATTATAATTTACTTTTTATTTGTACTTACTTAAAAATTTGAGTATTCTGAAATGATACGAGGAATGAATCTTTTAATTTTTTTGAAATCCAAACATGATAAAGTCAATTTGAGCACTAAGCAACAACTCTTATAATATATTTGATTTAGGAATGGGAGACTAATTGAGATTAAGGCTTTATTTGGGAGAGAAATTTTGGAAGGGAAGAGAGGGAAGGGAAAGATTTAGGTAGAGATCTCTCCTTATTTGAGAGTTTTAATTTTTGAGGGAAAGGATTTGAGGATTTTCAAAACTCCTCTGAAATCTTCCAAAGCCTTAAAATTGTTGTCCCCACTATTTGGGGGGTTTTTAGAAGGAAAAGTAATTAAAATATAGAATGTATTAATTTTTTAAATAAGGAAAAAATTGTAAAAATTTCTTATTGACTCTCTATTTCTCTCTCTTAATATATTTTTAACTCCCAAACAAGGAGAAGGGAACTTCCCTCATTTTCCTCCCTTTCCTTCCCCTCCCTTCCCCTTAAATCTCTTTCCTTTCTTTCCCTTCCTAACTTCCAAACAAAGCCTAAGACGGTTCTATCGTAGAGGGTGAGGGTGGTCGCAACATTTCATTTTAATAAAATCATTAATATTTGGTTAAAATATTATATTTTATATCTTCTAATTTTATATTTTATATTTTCTAATTTTATGTATTTAAACTTTTTTACCATTCATAAATAAGAGTAAGTAAATACATTATTTTATTTTAATAAAATACACATATTTATTTTAAAATTTTATATTTTATATCTTTTATCTTCGTGTTTGAATCCAACTATCTCATATGATAATGATAATTATTATTTTTTTATTTCTTAAATAAATTGTCTCTACTAACCCAGAATCCTAGATCCACCATTGCCTACATTTATGTAGGGTTCATATTAAATTTCACCAAATATCTATCTTACTTCTGGACTACTCGATTAATAGTAAAAAGTGAGATAAGTTTTTAATTTTTTATTATGAACAAAAGTAAAAAATAAAAATAAATATTTTTCCACTTACTTAATTGTATAAAAAGTAAGAAAGGGAAAATATGTATATAAAACAACATAAATATTCTTAATAAAAAATAAAATGTAAATTATAAAAATGGATATATAATCTCATTACACAATAAATTCATTTGATTCTTTTGCATTATTTTTTCCATGGTTGTTGACTGCAATCAAACAAAAGAACAATCAAATATTCTTTTACTTTTCCTTCCCTCGTAAATTCAGTCCATCCAAAATCATATGAAACAAAAATCATCAAGCTCTAAATTATGAAAAGTGATAGAGTTCGAAGGTAATGAAGAATTTGTTAAGCTCAAGTGTAGTCGAAGTCAATCTAAGTAAAATTAATTTTAGTTATTTGTGAACTATATATATATAATCATATCAAAAATATTAATTTTTAATTTAAAATTATAATAAATATTTTTAATATAAATTAATTATTAATTAAAATGTATGATGAATTAATATGTTTTAATGTATAAACTATATTCTGGAATTTTAATGAATAACTTGTGATATTAATAATTTCTTTTAAAAACTATTGAAACTTAATTTAAAAATAATCTATAAAAGAGAGTATATTGAAAAGGATTGAAAAAATTAAGAACATCAAGTATATATATTAAGACAAGATAAAAGTAATTTGATGTGATTAAGAAATGTATTTTATAAAAAAATAGAAAGAAATAAATATTTTACTGTGAGAATAGTTTTTTAAACGTATATTTAAAGGATTGACAAAAAAAAAACATTAAAAAGGTTTAGAAAAAAAAAAGTAAGACTTCCATTCTCTAAATTATTCTTATTTATAATGCTATAGTTACTTAATTATAACACTAAACAATTCTTTTACTTTTATCTAATACTGTTTTGAAGGGATAAATAAGCATTTTGTTCCATTTACAATATTTTAAAAAATAGAAACAAATGAGATGAAATAAACCAGATAAGAACGAAAATTAATGGTGGTTTTTATTGTTGAATAAAACGGGTCAAAAACCCGCCCCGTAGCGAACTGGGCAATACTCCGATCCGATAGCATTACGTGGGACTTTTCGACCAATAAGCTTTTATCTCTGACGTATTTGATGATGAGGTGTCACGAGCTCACACTTTGCATGCTGCATTCAATCTCTAATTATATGTTGTTTTTTTTTTTTTTACTTTTAATAATTCTAAATTTTTCTACAATATTTTATATATGGGAAATATTAAACATATTTTATATGTTAAGATATTAAGTATATTTATTTTTATTAATAATTTTGTAAATAATAGAAATATGTATACAAGAATTTAGATTATATTGTAATTTTGATCTCTATAATTTAAAATAAGTGATTTTGGTTCATCTTTTTTGTAAATTAAGATATTTAGTCTTTATTTTTCAAAATAAATAATTTTTTTCCTCCAAAATCATAAGTGAAACATAAAAGTATTTTAATAGGCATTAAATGACTCTTTATACATTTATTTTCTATGTACCATTATTCTAGAGTTATTAATTTATTTTTAAATTATCAAAATTTATAAACTAAAAAATATTTAATATATAAATTTTTAATTTTATTTTATATTATTTTATATATTTTATTTTGAATAGTTTATTTTTTAATTTTACCAATTTTTAATTAAATTTCATAAATTAATATGCAAATTATTTAAATGATTTTTTTAATTGATTTTAATATAAAGATTATTTTTACTCTAATTATTTACATAAAATTATTCATAGACAAAATAATAAAATATTTATTTTTTAAAATTAATTACATTAACAATATATTTTATATTTCATTTGTCAATAATTATTAAAAAAAATTTATTATCAAATTTATAGATTAAAAATATTTATATAAATATTTTTAATTTTATGTAAATAATTAGAGTAAAAATAATCTGTATATTAAAATTAATTTACAAAAAAATTATATAAATAATTTACATATTAATTTATGAAATTTAATAAAAATGTTAAAAAATAAAAAAAATATGTAAATTATTCAAAATAAAAACATATAAAATGATATAAAATAAAATTAGAAAGATTCATACATTAAATATTTATAAATTTTGATAATTTGAAAAAAATTAATAACTCTTAATTAATGATACATAGAAAATAATGTTAATTTAGTTAACTAAACAAACAAAGTGTGTTATTGATTTATTGTCTTGTTTATGAATAAAAGATTCATGAGTTCAATTTCTATTAAAATACTTTTTATTTTTCACTTTATTTAATATTTTCAAATAAACGTCATGTGAATAGGCTATATAAATTCTAAGTTAATATTAAGATACATAGCTGTCAAATTCGGTCTGGTCATTGATCCGGTCGAGGTAGTGGATCAGTGATCTAACTGGTGAACGAGTAATTGACCCGATATATATTAAAATTCAAAATTATATATGTATATATTATATATAATATATAACTAAAATTATTTGAGTAAGAAAAATCTATCTATATTCCAAAATTCAAAAAAAATCCAAAAAAAAATTTCAAATTTTTTTTATAAAAAAATCGGTCGGGTCAAACCTGGACGGGTTTGATGGGGTCAACTACATAACCAATCCAAAAGTGGAACTGGTCCGGTTAAGCCACAAGGTCCTGATCCAACCAGTCTGATCAGCTGGTCCAGATCGATTTTTATAACACTTCTAAGACAAATCAAAATTATTTATTTTAAAAAATAGAGAAACTAAATATTTTGATTTAAAAATACGAAAAACAAAATCATGATTTTAAAATTATAAAAAAATCAAATTCATAATTTAGCCAAGAATTTAAAAAAAAAAAAAAAAAAACTTCTAACTATACAACAAGAGAATCAACTTATGTGGCAACTACCCCTTTCTAACTTGCTGCATTCTTCACGTGTTAGAAAGAGAGGGGAAAATATAAGCAATGATATCTCCTTTTCACTTTTATTCTTCTAAAGCAAACAGAGAATGTAAACTAGATTCAATAAATGTTTAATTCTACTTTTCTATGATAATTGTTATGATTATCTTATAAAGCATGAAATTAAAAGAGATTTTCAATACTAAAATTAAACTCAAACTCTGGGTTAGTTAAAGCATATCAGAGATAAACAAAGATCATATACAAAAAATTATATTGGTTCATCTTTGCTATTAAGACTACATTTAGTTATTGACAAACCACCAAAGTTCATTAACTTATCAATAGTTATAAGTATTCACAACCACTTCTGGCATTTACAAATCAAGTTTTACCCCAAGCTTGAATCAACTCAATATTTTTTGTATTGAGCCACCACTAGCTCTATACAAATCAAAAAGATTTGTTGTTTGTGTTTGCATAAAGAATAACTCTTTGAGCGTCTTACAGTGGATATATAATCTCAACACTTAGTATATTCTCTCAAGATAATCAAAGTGTGTTAAGAGTTTTTCTAAACTTTGCAAGAATTTAAAAATAACTTTTTATAGAAAGAGTTTGAATGAATGCGTGTAATGTTCATTACTTATTTCTTCAAAACTTTTGGTATTTATAGGCTTTCATTTCCATGTGTTTGTTGTCTCACAACTGATGAAGTTCTTCACTTAAGCTTTGTTCGATATTTTGGTCCTTGAAATATTTAATGTTTGCATTAAATGTATGTCCTTCTCATGTAGGAAAACCACTTTGATTGGGTTTCGTGTAGAACACTTTAATGAAAAAACACTCCCCTTTGGTCAAAGCATGTTTGCATAGTAAAGCTCGTATTTTGATGACAACTTTCAAATTTTGAGCTTCATTTATTCTTCACAGGATTCAAATTTCAAACACAGAGTGCTTTTAACATTTATATATATTTGCATTTAATCAAAATAATTAAGAGTTATAATTCATCTTAAGACACAAATGTCTTTTGACTTAACGCCATTTTTTTGCACTTAGGGATTTAGTTTAGGTTTATATATATATATATATATATATATATATATATATATATATATATATATATTAGTCCTTGTAATTTAGTATTTTTTTATTTTCATCATTGCAAAATATTGTTTTGTGTTTAATCTTACAAATTATGTTTGTTTTTCGTCCTTTTAGCACTTTAGATAGTTCTTTGAACAATGAAAAAAAGTGATATCTAAAGCAATAAAAGGACAAAAAACAAAACAAACATAATATGCAATAACTAAAACAAAAACAATTTTTTACAAGGACAAAAAACAAAAAAATACTAAATTACAAAGACTAAAAAGGTATTTAAGCCTTTAGTTTAATTATTTTGTTAAGTTCATATGCATAATGTTTTCTTCCTTTTAAAATTCTGATGCCAATGTTGTACACATCTATATGTTTTGAAGTTTATTCTTGTGTTGGGATTTAGGAATATTATGGTTAGATTTGATGCACATGTGTATATTGTAGCCTGTGGAAATTTCTATGAATGTTAAGATAATGTATATATGTATATGAAATGGATCAAGTTATATTATGGTAATGTGTTGTGATGAAAAGTATGTGGCTCAAGTCTATGTGGGGCAGGGACCATCATGTTATGATGAATGTGAAAATGTCATGGATGTCTTGTATGTCTTATGCATCATATTATGTTATGTTTTTTAAGGGATGTTATTGAGCTAACCGAGGAAGGCATGAATGAGTTGAAGAATGATTTTGTCCTTAAGGGTGTTATCTAGTTTGGAATCTTTGTATGGCTCATGTCAATCACATGCGTTGGAATATCCTTGCGAGACTAGGTAACCTTGACGTGCCACCAACATTCTCATCTCACTGAGAGTGTCTTGTCAAGTTCCCCTTGTTGTGAAAATTTGGCAATTGCATGCCCTTTTGGGCTTATTTCAAAATGTTTTTAACTGGTACAATATGTATATATAGTCATAAGTTAAAGTCGCATCACAATGCATGCATGTTTATGAGAATGTATATGATTATGTGAAGATGGTACAAATGTTTGCCATGTTTGATGATACATAGTTTTTTTTGTTTTTTTTAAATCTTTTTAATCCTTACATTGTCATATGTGGTGAGATGTATCTCACCCCCTTGTCTGTTTGTCTTGTTTGTGTTTGGACTTATTGTTATTTGCATGTGAGACTCATTACTATGTTGAGGATGATTCTTGAGGAGAGGTTTAAACCTCAATTAGTAGCATTTATTTTATGTGTTCTTTATAGGTTGTAATGCTTTGATAGGTTGTGACATCAAGGCTAGACTTAGGTTTATAACTATAATAGTTTAGTTATTGATTTTAAATGGCCTTTGGAGACTCGACACTTTTTAAACTATTATTATTTGTCTATGTGATGACTTTGAAAACATTTAATTTATGTGATACTTTTTATCTTATAAGAAATTTTTAAAAAAATCATTAGTGCATTGTTACTATAAAATAAATCCAAGTGGGGGTAAATGGTGTCATAGTTATGGACCAATAAAGGAGTGAAAAACATAGGAGATAAGGAGACTTACAAAACTTAGAAGCATCTTCTAAAGACTAAGACAAAGTTGATATACAAGGAAGATTGGAGGATAAATGTGGTCGCCCTTTGCCGATTTGGAATTTGCACTATGGAGAATCACTAAAGTTTGGCCACAGACTCATTGCGTCATTGGATAACAAATTTAGAGAGACAATGTGAGTAAATATGTGTTTATGACTAATGTCTTTGTGGTAAAAAAAAATAGTACATGATTCAAGTCTACATTAGAGTTTGACCTCTGGAGAATCTTTATTGTAGAAGCAAATAACACATGAAGGAGGATTGAACTGTGTTTTTAAAAATTTAAAACTTTTTCTAAGGCTGAAAACACATTTATCATCTAATGCAGATAAATCTATAACATATAAAGAAGGTTTTGATACAGACTTTAAGATGATGAGAAAAACATTTTTCATGGTAGATCAAAATAAAATATAAGATCTAAAAACAAATTCAAATCCTTTGTCAATTAAAAAAATAAAAAGAAGCACACAAAAAATTATACTAGTTCATCTCTAATTCAAGACTATGTCCAATTCTTGACGATCCATCAAGTTTCCACTAACTTATCAAAGTTATCAGTATTTTTTCATTGTCACTTCTAACTTCTACACATGCAAGTTCTAATTCAAGCTTGACTTTAACCCATTATTCTTTGTCCTATCAAGTCACTACTAGTTTTAAACAAATGAACAAGATTTGTTACAAGTTTGCACAATGACTAATACAATGACTAATATGTGATTGTCTTACAGACGAATATATCACTTAATACTTTAGTCTTTTCTCTCAAGATTTACATGGTGTTTTAAGAGCTTAATATCTATACAAAGATTTACATAAAGCTTTACAAGAAAGAATGAAACAATATGTTTGGGCAAGATAATTCACATCTTGTTTCTTTAAGTGTTCTTCTATTTATAGCATTCATCTTCAAACATTTGTTGTCTCACAATGGTTGGATTCTTCACTCTATTCTTCGTCTGAAGTCTTGAGACCGTTTGAGCATGTAACACATCCATTTTTCATGCAAGGTTCATGATGATAGGCTAGCGTACCTTATACTTCAACAAAAAAAGTTACTTTTTTCATCATAGTAAGTCTATAGCTGTAGAGTGCCTTTTGATGAGGATCAACACTCTCAGATTGTGGATTCCATTTTTTTCATAGGCTTTTGACAGATCATTGGAGAATGTTTTATGTATTAAAGAATTCAAGACAAAAAATGTTAAATGAAGGTATTAAATGTACTTCATAAAATGTTATGTTAGATCGTTTGTTGGATTTAAAGAAAGCTGCAAGAAGATTGAAGCAAGGAATGCTTGAAGTTTTAGCTTTTTATATGCTCAATCATTTTGATGGCATTTGTAATTATCTAAGTGGCTCAAGTGTATTTCCTTATGATCCTTCATTGCATTTGCATTCTCATCCTCATGCATACATGTCTTTGATTAATAAACTAAAGTGTTTAAATGATTTTTCAAAGTTCATGTTCTCATGGTTGAAGTTTTTGAAAAATGAAAACTTGTTGTTTTAATTGATTACTCAGTATTGTAATTGATTACATGCTTTCGTTTTAAATCTGAAAAACTTTAATCGATTATCATTCATTGTAATCGATTACATAGGCTACACCTGGAAAACATGTTGTGCTGCTTTAATCGATTACCATGGATTGTAATCAATTACATAAGCCAAAAAGAAAACAATGATTTGCTGCTTTAATCAATTACATGTCGTAATAGTCGATTATTCTGTTCATAAACATTTTCCAGAAATTTGAGGAACAATATAATCGATTATTTAGAAGCTCTAATTGATTACATAAGCATAATAATCGATTACATCATCGATTTAATTGATTATTGTTAGTTAAAACTGTTTTATAAAAGGCTTGGTGAGTCTGTTTTCTATAAATAGATTTGGTACGAATTGTTTAACATATATATGAGCAAATTACACAAAAATCACTAAGATTTCTAAGATTCAAGAGACTGATTTTTGAGTGAAAAACACATCTTGTGAAGATCAAGATTTCTAAGTTTTTCTAATGAAGATGTGTTGAAGAAAAGAGTTGTTCAAGATAGTGATCCTAAGCATTATAATTCATTCAACTTGGAACGTGTGGTAATCCATTTCATTCTCATTCATTCATGCATGAAGGATCCCATGTTATGTCTATCTTGAATCTTTCTTTTTAAGAGTTTAATGATTTGTTTTGTAATTCTTTTGTGATAAATCAATTTGATTCTATCAAGCATTCTAGGAGGGTTCTCTAAAGGGTAGAACATAGTAGTGTTCTTTGATTCTTGGTCTTAGAAATCTATCGGGTTTAGATTTTGATTCTTTGTCTGGGTTTGACAAGGGAGACCTTTTGTAAATTACTTGTAAAGAATATTTGATTTAATGGAAACTCTAACCTAGTGTTAGTTGAAAGAAACTGGATGTAGCCTCCAAGTTTGTTAGGTGAACCAATATAAAATTGTTGAGTCTCTTATTCTATTTCTGTATATTTCTCATTAATTGTGTTTGGGTAATCAAGTTATCATCAACAAGATATATTTTCTGGCATTTCTAGTATCTCAAAGGTGATCTTGGTTGAAAGAAAAGTTCTGGTTTGGAAAAGATTTTAAGTGATATGATCCAGATTTTAAATTCCACATAAAGTTTCAAAGAAAGTTTTTAAATTCTGTTTTAAACCAATTCACCCCCTATTGGTTTATTTGAAGAGTGTTCATTGTATTTTCATTGTCTTATGGACGTATCATCGAAAAATATAGACATAGAGATATAGACCATGATCTGGTAGCACGTCAGGCACAACTTTTACCATTTGTATTTATTTGCATCTAATCAAAATAATTGAGTCATGATTCGTCTTTAAGATATAAATGTCTTTTGACTTAACATTTTTTTTAAAAAAAAATGGAGTTGAATAAAGTTATAATGCTAAGTGGGTAGATGGGTTAAAAACCTCATCTCATCCCTAAAAAAAGGACCAAAACAGGTTTGCTAAGTTATTGACAAGGGTAAAGCTACTTTGGGGTAGGAGTAACTTCAGAGAAAAGGGGTTTAGAGAAGATTCAAATTTTGGTTATCAAGTGTAAAACATATCTCATTTCTTACATATAGCAATTCAACTGACCAGTCTAACAAACTCACACACATGATTCACTGTCATTTGCTAACTCATAACAGAATAATAGAATCTAATAACAACTAGGATTTGAATCCTCTCCTACCCAATTTGTCTCTAGCACAATTATAGGCCCTTAGATTAGCCTAACAGTTGAGATTAAAAATTTGGGAGTACAGACTTCATCCTTTCTCACTTCCTCTGCAGATTAATAAACACACACTATGTCAAAATTTTTCACTCTCTACAGCTTAATAAACACACTACTTCCCATTCTTTTCGGTTTCATTCATTAAAAGGTAACATTAACTCAATTAGTAATCAACTAACTATAGTAACAAAATTTCAAAAATTGAAAGAGCAAATATTGTAAGTGTAATGTTATTGGAGTTTTGGCGCTAAAACACACTTGATTTTCTTTCCAAAGCAATAATCCTTTTATTTTTCTGATATTAACTTGGTAAAATATTCCTTTGTGACAACGTGGACCAATTTGATCTTGTGCATATTGTGCTCCTCTGGGTTGTTTTTTCCTGCACTTTCGGAATTACTTCTCCTGTGATTGCCTTGGGTCTCATTTCCTCCATTGGGCTTTCATTTAGAACAACATCTGACAGAAAATCCTTATCCAAACACACTATTTGGTCTGTTCATTGTTACACTTGGCTAAAGTTTTATAATTGGATGGACCACATTTTTCAACACTATGCCTTTTAATATAACTCTTTTTACTATTAAGTCAAATCCCAAGTTTGGCACACTAATTAAAAATATCTACGTTTTTAATAAAATTATCATACAACTTTTTCACTACTTCTGTAAGTGAGGTAAATCAATATGCTACTTAGTCTTCTATAGGAAGATGCATCCTCAGCTGAAATAGGAGAACCTGGATGCTAATGAAGCCTTGTTGTATAATCAGAGGGAGTAGACACTGGTTTAGAACCAAGCATACCATTGTCATTGAGGATGTCTACAACATATTTCCTTTGACATATATTGATACCAACAGGTTTTCTAGCTACTTCAAAGCCTAGAAAAAACTTCAAATCACCTAAATCCTTTATTTTGAAAGCACTGTCTAATAATTGGGTAATATTATGGATTCCAATCAAATCATTATCAGACAAAACAATGTCATCTACATAAACCAATAAAACAGTAATTGACTTGGATCCATGCTCGAGAAACAAAAAATAATCAGATGTACACTGATTGTACCTATGTGAAATGAGAAAAGAAGACAATTTAGCATACCATTGCCTACTTGCTTCAGGCCATATAAAGATCTTTGAAGTTTATAGACTTGTCCAGGCTTATCTGATTACATACCTAGAGGAAGAACCATATACACTTCCTCATTCAAATCACCATGTAGAAATGCATTATTTACATCTAGTAGTTTTCAGATGCCATTGATTAATAGCAACTAAGGCCAATAAAAGCCTTACAATGGTCAACTTAGCCATTGGAGAAAAAGTATTCAAATAGTCCTGACCTTCTATTTGAGTGTAGCCTCTGGCTACTAGCCTTGCTTTAAATCTTTCTATGGAACCATTAGACCTATGCTTAATTTTGTAGACCCATTTACATCCAATGATAGTCTTATGATGTGGGAGATCAATGCGAATCCAAGTATTATCAACTTCTAATTCCTTAATCTCTACATTCATAACTTCAATCGAATTAGGATCTTTAGAAGCTACTTAGTAAGATTGAGAACTTGTTGTGTAATGGACAAGATAGCCTTTTGATAGGAAGGAGATAGTCTGTTATAAGAAAGAATATAATTGAGAGGATAAAGGGTAGTACCTGTAAAGTGATTGGAAGCAATTGATGATGGATATGTGATGTGAAAGTCTTTATACTTGGTTGGCCTATGTATCTCTCATTGACCTTCTAGGTGTATGATTGACTCTTTGTGAAGTAGCGAGATCAGAAATAGTGTTATCAGGTTCAGTAACTGGATGATCAGTTGGTAATTCTGATGGAAATCATCAAATTGATCAATGGTATTATTAAGGGAAGAGGGTGACACATGTAATACAATAATGAGATCAGGTTTTTTCTGGGCAGTAAAAGGAAATCAGTTTTCATAAAAAATGACATTTCTAGAGATAGAAATAGCTCTAGTCTTAAGGTCAAGGGTGACATATCCCTTTGTATTTGGCTTGACAACTTAATAAACAACAGTAGCAGCTCTAGGATCAAACTTTTTTTTTGTTGGCAGTTAAGGTACTAGTGAAGCACAAACAACCAAAAACTCTTAAAGAGGTGATAGCATAGAAGGTTCCATAAAGCTTTTCATAGGGGGTTTACCAAGAAAAGGAGTAGGTATGCAATTAACAAGAATAGCAAAGTGAATGAAAGCATAGGACCAAAAAATAGAAGGTAAATTAGATTGAAACAACAAAGATCTGGTAACATTACGCAAGTGTTGAGGCATTCTTTCTACAATACCATTTTGTTGAGGAGTTTCAAAACATGAAGTTTGGTGTATAATTCCAGTTTCATCATAAAATTGTCTCAAAATGAATTATGATTCATTATCTGATCTAATCATTTTCACCTTTGTATCAAACTGTCTTTCAACCATAGCAACAAAATTCTTTAAGTGTGTTTGTGTTTCAACTTTTAAGTGCATAAGAAAAATCCAAACAGATCTCGAATAGTCATCTATTACAGTGAGAAAATATTTCTAACCATTTAAAGAAGTTAGACTACAAGGACCCCAAATATCAACATTTATAAGGGCAAAAGCACATGAAGAATGAGATATACTATAGGGAAAAGACTGTCTTTTCTGTTTTGAATGATGACAAGTATGACATACAAACTGTTTATCAGTTATGAGAACAAGATAAGATTGTTTTAACATCAACATCCTTTCAGAAGATGCATGACCAAGTCTAAAATGTCACAAATCTATAGGTGTTTTATTACAAGAAAAAGCTAAAACACTAGCAGAAACAACAAGAACAGAAACAATGATAGAACTTGGATCATACTCCTTGAGAGGCTTGAGAGGAAGCACCTTCAGCCTATAAAGACCTTCCACCATATCAACTGTACCAATCTTCTTTTGGTTATGCATGTTCTGGATAAAACATTTATCATTCATGAAAATTAACTTGAAAGGTAAGGAAGAAAGAAGCTTAGATATAGATATCAGATTGAACTGAAAACTAGGTATGTACAAAACATCTTCCAAATAAAGAACTGAGAGAATTGCATTGTGTCTACACGAGTTGCAATGACTGTGTGACAGTGGGAAGCTTAACAATTATGGGATTGATTTTCTTACAAGAGGAGAATAAATGAGGAAAATTTGTGACATGATCAATAGCTCCTGAGTTCAATATCCATTCACTTGGACCTATCTTGCTAACACTACAAGTAATGGATAACTTGCTTATATTACTTACTATTTTAAAAAAATTTCCATTTATAGTGAATAAGGAATTGCCACAAAAAGATAAAGGCCTCACTAAACACTCCAGAGTCTAGAACATTTTCTTAGAGTCAAGAACAATGCTAAATGTATTGGCTCAATTCTCTAATCCATTAATAATGTTGAAATTACTTAAGTATCATTAGCTATTGGACTGTGTGTAATATTGTACTATTCACTAGTGATGGCTAGATTGTTGAATTTCTCCATCTGTCAAAGAGGAAATGAAAGCCACTGACATTTCGCTATTATCCTATGATGTCAAAATTTGTTTTTATCCCAAGCTCCCCACAATTGCTAACTCATGGTTGAGAATGAATGAGATTGTATCTTCTGTTATTTTCCTTCTTTTTTTTTGTGTAATATGTCATTTATATTTATTTTTCTTCTTGGGGTATTATACTTTTTTAAAACATACTGTATAATTTGCCAAACGTGTCGATGTATATTTAACTAATAATAGAACATAACCAGGTTTATGGTAATGAGACACAATGTCAATGCCTAATTTTCTATTATTTTTAAATTTATTTTTAAATTTATTTTCCTTTTCTGTTCCTAATAATAATAATAACAACAACAACAACGTAAGTTTATAATAAATTAAAACTTTTTTCTGTTGTTGTAAACCCCAGATAAATTAAAACTTTTTTATGTTGTTATAACTTTTTGTTGTTGTTGTAAGTCCCTAATAATAATAATAATGAGGTAAGTTCTTAATAACAAAGTATATTTATTTAAGTATATTTTTTATGTTGTTGTAAGTTTATGATAAATAAAAACTTTTTTTTTTAAGTTTCGATCACCAATTAAGTCATGATGTGACACTATCACAATCATTGATAGTGTTGAGAAAATCAATATATAAGGTGTCACATCATCATTTTAGGAATCCAAAAGAACGAAAAATTTTATATAGGACCAAAAACAAAATTTGTCATTTATTGGAGACCTTAAATGTATTTAAATCTTAATAATATTCATGTTTGATACAATTGATCTAAACACTGAAAGCTTTTATTATTATAAAATTAAGCTCATTGCTGATTTATTTTTAACATTTTGAAAATATATCTTATTTTTGATAGAAGGTTGGAGATTTTTTTCTAAAATTTAAGAAGATTCTAAAAAATTAGAAGAATTATAAAAATATTAATAGAATCCTAAGGAAAATGATTAGTGATTAGCTAGTAAAATTTTTTTATATAAAAATATTAAATAGAACCCCAACTCCTTTGTTATATGTACTATTCCATAGATCAAATGACTCCTTTTAACATTCTCCACTTTGAATTTGAATCTAATTTTAATCAAGTATACTAAGTATCTTTAATTAATTAAAAAAATTCTATAAAAGAAAATCAAGATTGTCCCTAGCTATATTCTAATATAGGAAAAATCTTACTTTTTTTTATAAGGAAAAGTCAAACAAGACATCGTATCAACATCTAACAATCAAGTTTGCTATATATTTTTATTAAAAAAAACTCTCATAAAAGAAAATTAATATTGTAACTATATTCTAATATGAAAACAATCTTGATTTTCTTTTATCATAATTTTTTGTAATTTAAGATATTTAAGATACAAAGAATCAATACACATGGAAATTTTTGTGTTTTAGTTGAAGAATCAATGCAAAGAATTGCTAAGGTAATGTTGAAGCATTGCTACTTTATGGGACAAATTTTCTCTTAATGGCATTGGAGTTATGAAGACTTCTTGAAGAAGTGATTTCTTAACCATCAAATTCGTCCTCACAGCCACAGCCACATTCATCACATCCTAAGGGAAATGTCTGCCAAGAAAGCAACGATTCTTCAACAATATCTCAGAATTCCATGTATCAGTTCAACTCTTTGATGTTGTCTCAAGGGAGTGGATCATCTCATTAACACCACAAATCATATCAACCTTGGTTTTCTTCCTTTGCAACTATAATAGGAGCTTCGAGTTTAGCGTGGTCACAACCACAATTGTCACATCCTAGCTTTGAAGTCCCAAGTTAGTCTAATTTTATTTTATATGGTGAATTCACTAGAATTATGCCAATGATGAGGGATTTAGAAGTGATTTGATTGCATGAGATTAGAAATTCATGATGACATTAAAGTTTGTATCTGGTATGCATAATATGGACAATTTAGTCATTTCTGAGAACATAATAATAGTAATGATGAGACTTTTTTTCTTCTGATCATTAACAATTGTGTAGAATTGTTATATTGTTTTAGTCCACAATAACAATTAGCAGTCCTCAGTACTTGTCAAATATCCATTTTTATATGTTGCCAAAGCCAGCTTCTCTTTTTATGTAAATTATTAGAATCATTTGAACTTTCTACTATTAACACTAAGTTTAATGGGACATGAGAAACCGCGAAATTAAAGTTTCCATGTATTAAAAAAATTTCCAAGAAGTTCGAAACAGTTCTCTTAACACCATTAACAAATGTTTTCTTGTATATTATATTAAAGAGTTATCTAGCTATCAGTTGTCTCTACCATTTTGCAAAAGTTTCCATAACTTGCTTATGTTATGAGTGGTATAATATTAACTTAAGCATTTGAATTTAAGTACTTTATTGAACTTAGCATGTTAGACCAAATTTCAAGTACCCTTAAATCAAACTCTTGGGAAATCACATCAAAACAAAAACACCTCTGACACCATCGCTTTCTTCCATCACACCTCCCATTTAAAATACTAACTTCCCTTCTTTTTCTATTTTTTTTCTTATTAGGTAAGAAAATCTGAAGTGCTACAGAATTTCAATTTGATATATAGAAACATGTTCAAATTCTAGTTAAAATGCTGCACTTCTTCAAATTATCATGGCTCAACAAAGCAAGAAAAAATCAACAAATGTTAAAGGGAGTTTATAAAGATATACAACTCTGCATCAGGTAGAGTATTTTAAAAGTAAAACATGAAAAAGTAAGTCTTTAAAATGGGGCACATGTTAGAGCATACACTTTTGTTCTTAAGCATGAGATATGTTGATCACATTTGATTTAACAGCACAAAGCTATCAAATGGCGAAATTACTTCATTCTTAATTAGTACCAATTGTTTTGTTTCTGTTAGCATAATTCAAAAATATACAAAAAATTCAAAACAATTCTCTTACCACAATTAAAACATGTTTTTTGGCAAATCCCTATGTTAGCTTATCTAGCTGTCACTAGCCTCTACTAGAACCATTTTGTGTTTCAAATTAAACTTGCAACTTTAGTTTCAACATGGGCATATTTTATTTGCAAGAGTTTTCATAACGTTTTCCTTTTGTGATGAGTGCTAATATAATATAAAGAGGGACATATGATAAATTTTATTTGAGTTATGAGCCGAGCACATTAGTTAACAATAAAAAATAACAGAATCCATGACTTTCATGGAGGAGAAGAAAACAAACAGAAGAAGCTAAGGAGAAAAGAGAATGGAGGAAAAACTGATTAACATAGAAATTGAGTGTTAGCTTACAAGAGAAAGAGAAGACAATGAGTTATATAATTGGTTACAAAAATAACTAACTTGTAACAAACTAAACTGACTAATAGTTATATTCAAGGTTGTCAAAATCGAGAGACTCCGTAAACTCGTGGGAGCTCTGTAGACTCGAATCGTAGAATCGTAAGAATTTATTTCAAACAAAAAAATAGTAACCTATAAATATGAAACATAAATTCATACAATCATACAATAAGTTCTTAGTCCACATTTCACAGTTCACATCCAATCAAACATAAATTCATACACTACTAAACATAAGTTCTTAAAATAAAAGCAATTAAAAAACATAAAAATAGTTCAAATGTTCATTAATCCTTTGATAAAATCATCTCCAATATCACCACCACCACCACCATCATCCTCATCTCCATCTTCTTCAAGCTCTTCCTCGATTGAGAAGCGATCTTTAACGTTATCATTCAAAATGAAATTGTCAATATCAAATGCATCCAAAGTTGGATCACTTAACCAAGTCAATATTGTTTCCATTACCACTTTCACCTAGAGGTTGCTCAACTTGGATTATTGACATTGTCTTCATAAAAAAGATCATCTCCCTCTATTGTTATCCACTCATCATCAGATTCCATATCTTCAAATGAAAGAGCAACAACTTTTCTTATTTGTCTACTTTTGAGCTTCAAGTTGTACATGACATAAACTAAGTCATTCATCTTCTTTTGATGTAAGCGGTTTCTCCTCTTTGTATAAACCTATAAATAACATAAAATATCAAAGTTTATAACTTGTCTAAACTAAACAAAAACAAATATAATTTAAACACAAATAAACTCATGAAGTTCAATTACCATTTCAAATGAACTCAAATTACGCTCACATCCAGAAGAGCTACAAATTAAGCTCAAAACATGAATAGCAAACCACTTTAGTTCTGGACATCCATCCCCAAACATTTCCCACCATTTTGTAGGTTGCATAGTCTTTCTAGAGTTTATTGCATTCTCCAGAGAAAAAAGACCTTTAGCAAAATGAAATTCAAGAAGTTGCTCGTTAATTTTGTTTCTTACCCCAACGTCCTTTACCAATCTCATTATACAAATAAATAATCCTTCTTTCACTTCTCCATTATCTTTTTAAAGTGATCTTTAAAATGCAATCGAGGATTAAGGTAATATGCAACTACATGCAAAGGTCTATATAGTTGGTTCTTCCACCCCTTATCAATAATTTCTCAAACAGGTTCATAACTAAATAGACAAATAAAGTAAATCATATTTAAGATTGGACATAGATAAATAAAGTAAAATATATTTTAAAATTTAAATGATATATTTTAAAAAACTTACTTTTTCTTCACATTATTGAAGTTGCTTTTAATCTTTTCCTTTGCACGATCCATCTCAACATATATGAAACCCATGACGGGCTGTTGATCAGAATCCACCAATCAAAGGATTACCATAAGAGGGACAATAACTTTGAGGCATATGGATACATTCTTCCAAAATCTACTATCCAAAACCGAATTTTCCACTTTTCTCCCCTCTTGTGAAGTACCAAACTTACTTTTTTTTCACTTTTTAGAACTGAACAACCTCATCAAAGATGCTTTCATTTCTTGGAAACAAGCTAAAGTCAAGTAAGCAGTTGCAAATCTAGTCATGCTAAGTCCCTCCCACTTGTGTACTTCTTGAGCATGCTGATGAGCATTGTTCTACTATATATATAAGTGATTATCTTTCGTCCCTTCTTTATAGTAACTTCATGAACCTTCAAATGTTTCTCCAATTCCTCAAGCATTAGATCAATACAATGGGCAACACAATGAGTCCAATACAAATTCGGCCGAGCGTGCATCAATAATTTTCCTGCTGCTTTGAAATTCACAGCATTATCAGTAATCACCTGAACAACATTCTCTTCTCCAACAAATGTAACAACGTCATCTAATGTAACACCCCGGACGTCTCCGGTATGTTATCATCAATGATATCCTTATCACGCTATCAGCGTTAACTGAACGCGGTGCGGAAGCGACAGAATCGTTTATCTTGATTACATTATGCATGGAATATAAAAACCATATAACAAAGAACATAAAAACATGCCCCTGTTGATCCAGATAAACATACACATACCAACTAGGCAGGTAACCAAAACTATACAAAGATAATCAGGAGGAAACATACTTTCATACAACATCAACATCTGTACATATACATGCTCAAAACAAGACCCCAGCTGGGTCATACATCAAATATGTACAATACAAATGGGTGTACATACACACCCTACCACTACACGGAGATACTAAGACAGGCTTCAACTCTTGAAGCTCTGCTCTGGTCTTCTACTGCAGCCTCCCATCCAGCCTATCTGGTCCACTAGGGCCTCCTGCCCTGAGGTCGCTCCTCTCCTCAAGAAGCACCTGAAAACCACAAACCCCACACAGGGTGAGACAAACGTCTCAGTAAACTCAGGGTTCTGGAAATCCTCCCTAACCCTGGTTCACCACCAAGCATAAACACAACATATAAACAGAGCTGAGGAAATCATCCTAGCTTTACACACATCCCAGCTCTCTGGGTCATAACCGGATGCTCCCAGCATCAGAGGTATTCAACCTCATCCCGGTTCTCTCAGCCATCTCACAGAGATCAAAGCCATCATCATGGCATCAGTATCTCATCTTGGCCCTCATAGCCTGTCTCACAGAGGTACCTATCATAACATATCATACACCCGTGGCTAAACACTGCAGAATAGGAGGAATAGCCATCTCCTATATCAGTGTCCAGTAATAGGAGGAATAGTCGTCTCCTATATCAATGTCCAGTAATAGGAGGAATAGCCGTCTCCTATATCAATGCCTCAAAGTAGGAGGAATTGCCATCTCCAGGGAGGAATTGCCATCTCCCACATTAGTGTAACTGAATAGGAGGAATAGCCGTCTCCTATCATCTGCCTGGGAATAGCCCTCCAGGACTTTCAGAAACACTTGCTTGGGAATAGCCGTCCAAGACTTCAACATCTTTGCCTAAGGAGGAACATCTACACAGTTCCATCTGTCCTTAGGGCTTAAGTGGAGAGCAGTGGCACCTCCCAAGGAATCTCAGCTATTCCAGGGAGTCCTCAAACTCTACCTCTGGCTAGGGAACCTCAACTAGCCTGATACTCATCCAGTATCCTCTAGGTTCCATCACAGACCATCTCATGATCTGCATTCCCTCAAAAGGCCCACGGCCTCACACCTGCCATATCAGGTGTCTCATTGCCCTCACACTGTCTGAGTGTCTATCCTAGGGTTCATCATATATTCATCTTTCTAGAACGGTCTGAGTTTCACTCCAAGTACCGTTCTTATAGCCCTTCAGGCTTCCAACACATAGAATATCAAATAACAGGCCACATAGGCCTTCCTCTCAACTGCATGCATATACATATATAATTGAAACATAGCATGCAATCTTCACCCCACTTGGGTGAATAACCAAAATAAGGGAAAACCCCAGAACGATGAGCTTACCTGGCTAGCCGTGCCTCACAGCTTGAGCCTCCACTGATGGTCTGCTCCTCTGACACCCACTGTGTCAAGCCCTACCAAGGCATACAATCACATATCACAGACCATTCAAGCATACAAACATGCCTAAGCTCATCAAGCAGTCCTCAACTGCCTCAGGGAAGGAATCACAGTCCTTTCCCTCAACCCGAGTCATCTACTCTAGGGTTCATTAGGCTCATCCTCTACAAGCCTTCCATAGACCCTCAGTGGTCTGTCTCAGATCCATCCATGGCCTCAGAGTCATTTCAGACTCAAACCAAGCCAACAACAGTGAGCCTCAAAGCTCTTTCAACCCAAACTCTCAGGGTTTCTCAGGGCTTGGACGATCTATCTCACCAGACACCGTCTCCAAGGCCTATCAGGCACCTCAAGCCCATCACAAAGGCTCTGGCATGTCTCAGATCAAGTGACTCAGTCCAAGTCACACATGCCCTCACCTAGAGCCAAAACCAACAGTCACCAAATCACAAACTGAAAGCTAATCCTTCCTCCTCTCATCATACTAAACACTTCTCTCAACTGGACCCAGAGCTAATTCTAGCCCTATCACAGATGGGTCACTATTCACAGGAAACCCCCAAATCCAAAATCAATCGGAGAAACTCGAGTTTCTTACCTCAGAACTGATGAGGAAGGCCTCTGGGATGCTCTCCCGAGCCCTGGTGCCGCTGAACCACTGCCGTTCCTCGCCAAACTCGAGCTTTCATCCACCTCTCTGGAGGTTCCTCAGAAATGTAGGTTTTGGTGAAAGGGAGGACGGATTCTCGCTCTCACTTGGTTTCTAGGAGGATTAAAGGGTTCAGGAAGTGTTTAGGGTCATCAGGCAGGGTCATGGGAGCTTGGGGAGCTCTCCCATGGCTGCTGGAGTCCAGGGGAAGAAGAAAATCATTTCTTCCCCTCCCAAAACGCTATCCCCCTTTAAATATAGTCTGCACCGACTTTGTGGCGCCATCAGCGCGGGACACCGCGCCAACTGCAAACTTTGTGGCGCCATCAGCGCCGCTCCTGGCGCTGTCCGCGTGGAAAACCAGAGAATTTAAACTTTCCAGAGCACCTCTGGCGCGTTCCGCGCCAATCCCTGCGCGATCCGCGCCACAACCCACACCCAGTGGCGCTCCCAACGCCAACTCTGGCGCTCCAGGGGTGGACCTCTAGTGGATCTCGCGCTACCAGCGCGACCCTGGCGCCCCAGGCGCCACATCCAAAGAGTCTGGCGCTAACCGCGCCACACCCTTAACAGGGTTTTCTGCTGAAAGATCCTGGCGCTATCAACGCGAAATCTGGCACCACCCACGCCACAGTGAGGGTCCTTACATCTAACATCTTAAAAACTTTGTCAATTGTTTTTGAGATGTCAGAAGTATCTAAGGAATACATGAATATTGTCCCTTTTGGACTATTCACCAAAAAGTTACAAATTAACCGCCTTTTTTTATCCGTCCACCCATCAAACATTATTGAGCAACCAATTATCTTCCACTCATCCTTAAACTCTTGCATACTGTCATCAATTTTTTGCACTACTTGTTTCAAGAGCTTCTTTATAATATAATGGTAAGATGAAGGTTTATAGCCAGGTCCATATTTCTCGATCATCTCACACATCTTTAAAAATGCAGGATTTTTAATAACATTAAATGGAATGACATTTGTGTAAAAAAATTCAGCAACTTGAGCATCAACTAAAGGTTTATCTTTTTTTTTCATCAATTGATTTAAGGTTGCTTGAACACTAACACTCCCACTACTTGCACTACCTTCTTTTCCTTTTGAACCAAAACCCCTTTGTCCCTGCAAGTTGGTTGCCTCGACCCCGCCAACACTTTGTTCATCTTCAGCAATACTAATCAATCTCCTTTTCTTTTCTTTTGTTGCTTTAGATTCAACAACAATTTTCATTATCAACATTTCAATCTCATCTGGCACCGTTGCACAAGGCTCAAAATCTTTTCTAATCCCTGCAAGATGATGCTTACCACTCACAGTCTTTGAACAATACTTGCATTTCACTCTTTTACCACTGTCATCAACATCAATCTCATGTTTTCACGCAATGTTAGTTATATTCCTAGGGGCATTTTTGTTGATTTGAGGGGGAGCTACTTGAAGATTGATGCAACTTGAAGACTTGGAAGTGTTTTGACTTTCAACATGCTTGAAGGCTTGAAGATGAAGATTGTGATTAAATGTAAAAAGAAAGAAAGCTTTCTGTTGATCCAAGTCCTTGCATGCATACCATTCATATTCATTTAAGCATTACATCACAAAGGCTTTAAGAAATTGTTTTTGGAACTTAAAAGAAGCCAAGTGTTTTGGAAAAATAGCCTTAAGCTGGTTTAATCGATTAATACACACAAAGAATAGATTATGTTGTTCTTCAAGCTTTCTGGAAAATTATCAAGAACAATTTAATCGATTACATCATCAGATTAATCGATTATTTCAAACTTAGTATACATATGATCTGGCTGAGCGACTGGATTAATCGATTACCACTGATCCGTAATCGATTACATGCATATTTAGAAAAAGTGGTCACGCTGCCTTAATCGATTATCACTTATCATAATCGATTATTTAGTTTATTTCATGTTTTGCACTTAGTCTGCCTTAATCGATTACCATCTGTTGTAATCAATTACATTACTCAAACATGATTTTTACTTAGTCTGCTTTAATCGATTACCAATTATTGTAATCGATTACTCAGTGCAAACTAATTTTAGAAGACTTCTGGAGTAATCGATTACACGTCGGGATAATCGATTAAATGACCCGTTGCTGTAACCTAGAACTTGCTATGAACGGTTTAATCAATTACAGGAGCGTATGTAATCAATTACATATGCTAAACAATCGATTACTGGTTATATCTTTGCTAAGATTTCCCCTCAAGCTAGGAATGGATATTGGACATTCCTAGCTTGAAATATAGAAATTGAAAAGCTCCATGCAACAAAACCTTAGTGTATATATCTGCAAGCTTATTAGCAGAAGTGACAGGAAGCAATTTTACAATGCCTTTCTGAATCTTCTCGCAAACCAAATGACAATCAATCTTAATGTGCTTTGTTCTTTCATGAAAAACATGATTTGCAGCTATGTGAAGAGTAGATTTGTTATCACAATACATAATTGCAGGTTGTTGAAAAACTACTTTGAACTCTTCAAGTAAGAAAGTAAGGCATTGCAGCTCACAGGTAGCACTAGCTAAGGCTCTATACTCAGCTTCTGAATAGCTTTTATATACAGTAGCTTGTTTCTTAGACTTCCAAGAAATCAAAGAATTGCCAAGATATATGGTATAACTAGTAATAGATATTCTGGTATCAACACATCCAGTCCAATCAGAATCACTAAAACCTTGCAAATGGATGTTGGTATTAGTAGAAAAGAAAATCCCTGCACCAGGGGACCCTTTGATGTATTGAAGAATCCTGAAAAAGCAACTTGTTGATGAGTTGAGGTAGGTTTAGCTACAAATCGACTTAAATGTTGCACAACATAAGTGATATCTGGCCTTGTGTTAGTAAGGTAAATCAATATGCCAATTAGTCTTCTATAGGAAGATGTATCCTCAGCTGAAAGAGGAGAACCTGCTAATGAAGCCTTGTTGTATAATTAGAGGGAGTAGACACTGGTTTAGAACCAAGCATACCAGTGTCATTGAGGATGTCCACAACATATTTCCTTTGACATAGACTGATACCAGCAAGTGTTCTAGCTACTTCAAAGCCTAGAAAAAAACTTCAAATCACCTAAATCCTTTATTTTGAAAGCATTGTCTAATAATTGGGTAATATTATGGATTTCAATCAAATCATTATCAGACAAAACAATGTCATCTACATAAACCAATAAAACAATGATTGACTTGGATCCATGCTTGAGAAACAAAGAATAATCAGATGTACATTGACTATATCATGCGAAATGAGAAAAAAAGACAATCTGACATACCATTGCCTACTTGCTTGCTTTAGACCATATAAAGATCTTTGAAGTTTATAAACTTGTCCAGGCTTATCTAATTGCATACCTGGAGGAAGAACCATATACACTTCCTCATTCAAATCACCATGTAGAAATGCATTATTTACATCTAGTTGTTTCAGATGCCATTGATTAACAACAACTAAGGCCAGTAAAAGCCTTACAGTGGTCAACTTAACCATTGTAGAAAAAGTATCCAAATAGTCCTGACCTTCTATTTGAGTGTAGCCTTTGGCTACCAGCCTTACTTTAAACCTTTCTATGAAACCATTAGACCTATGCTTAAATTTGTAGACCCATTTACATCCAATGACAATCTTATGCTATGGGAGATCAGTGAGAATCCAAGTATTATTAACTTCTAATGTCTTAATCTCTACATTCATAGCTTCAATCTAATTTAGGATCTTCAGAAGCTGCTTAGTAAGATTGAGGTTCAACTTGTTGTGTAATGGACAAGATAGTCTTTTTATAGGAAGGAGATAGTTTGTTATAAGAAATAGAGTAAATTACACTCGCACCCCTAGTATTTTTCTCAAATTTCACCTGATACCCCACCCTTTTTTCATATTACTTTTACCCCCTTCTGTTAACGCCGTTAACTAACATCAATTAAAATACGTGAGCAGATGAAATTGTCCTAATATTTTAATTGTAAAATCCAAATTATCCCCTCCCAATTAGTTTTAGAATTTAGGGTTGACGTTTCATTCCTCTTCCCTTTTCATGAGTACTGTTCATCTTCATCTTGTTGACGAGTTCTTTTTTAGCATCCGCGGGTGTGAGTTCCCCTTCCTCTCACGACGTTCACGTTCCATTCATCTTCACCATTTGCGAGTTCTTCACCGTTCCTCTTCCAGTTCACGAGTTCTCCATTGTTCCTCTTCTGTTCGCGAGTTCTCCACTGTTCCTTTGTTTCTCTTCTTGTTCCACGATTTTTGTTCACACTAGGGTTTTGCTTGTAAGTGACCATTAGACCTTGTATATAGATTACTTTTTAAGAATATTTATTTAATTTTAATTGTTTATTGTTGCCTATTTCTGAATGATGTTTTAATGGAGGACTAGTTTGAGACCATTTATGATATTTAAAATCATTTATTTATTACTGTTGATTAAAATAGTGTTGATATTTGGGACCACATGAAACACAATGGATGAATTGAAAATCATTTGTTTATTATTGTTGATTAAAATAATATAAATGTTTGGGACCAAGGAACACAAATGCAGGAGCAAAATACTAAATTTGAAGCAAATGACCATATTCAATCAGAGAAAAAATTTAACTAAAAATTGAAGAAGAAGGAAGGGTGTTAACACTGCATACCAAGAAGGTGGATTCACGTCTAACAAAAAGTTGAATTCACATCTAATTAGATAAAAAAACAAAAAGAAACAAGAGTCTTAAAATATTTTTAGGTTGAGAGGAAGAAGATGAGAATATTTAAACATAAAATTTCATTAAAAATCATATAATCAATATGTGCCTACTTTTTGTTAAATTATTAAACGGTATTTATGACTAAAAGAGTCTGAATATAATGTGAATTAAACAAATAAATTTTTTTTATAGAGTACAAAAAAGAAGAAATATTAAATAAAATTTAAGTAACATATATGAAATACAAATGTAATTTATTCTAACAAATAATAGAATCTAAAGGATAAAGGGTACTACATGTGGAGAGATTGACAACACATGGATATGTATTGTGAAAGTCTTTTTATACTTGGCTGGCTTATATATACGTCTCATTGACCTTCTACGTGTATGATTGACTCTTTGTGAAGCAATAATGAGATCAGGGTTATTCGGGGTCGTAAAAGAAAAATCGTCTTTATAAAAAATGGCATTTCTAGAGATAGATTTATTCAGTGTTCGATTCAATAAATTAATAAAGACCAATATTAATCATTAATTTTTATTAATAAAAACCATTCAAACCCATCACCGCTTCGTCTTTCTTCTCTATTCAACATCAGATTAACCTTATAAGTATACTGATAATAACAACAGTGGGGGTAATAAAAGGGTAGTTCCTGTTTGGTTAAGAGCAAAACGTGTCTTGTCACCATGCGCCCAATGTTGTAATCAACGAAGCCGTGTCAGGGCTCTGTCTCTGGGTTTTGGGAGACATCGACCTACCGTGTCGGAGAGGGAGCGTTTGCGTTGCGTGGCCACCACCACCTCGAGCCAACAACAACAACAACTCACTTCCTCTTCGAAACTTCTTCATTCCCCATTATTCCATTCCAAAAATCATGCTTCTCTTCTTCAGGGTTTAGGTTTTTAAACCCCCACCCCCTCTCTCTTCCTATGCCCTATCCTTGCCACCCCACCACCACCTGAAAGAATTTTCTAGAAGCACCCCGTAAGTTCCTAACCCTTATTCCCCTCGAAAAATCTCATCTTTTTTACTTTACCTCATTCAATCTTTGTGTTTTCCTTGCCCCTATTGTTGGTTCAACTTAGTTCCCAGGTTTTTTTTTTCTGTGTCATTAATTTTGTTTTGGTGAAGTTAAGTGTGTTACTGGAGTCTACTGCTTCATTTACATGTACTGTGTGATTGGATTATTTATTTGTTTTTTTATCCACAAATGTTAGTTTGCTAGTTTTGTTAGAAATGTTAATTGTGGGATTCGAACCCGGGAGCTTTCTCCCTCCCTTCACCCTTCCCCAACTGCTGGACCAACCTTATATCTCCGTTATTTATTTGTTTGTTATTAATTGAGATGAAAAGTTCATAGTTTGATCAGAAGTGTGTGTGTGTGTGTGTGATGTGTTTTGTTTTGTTTTTGTGGTTAGGAAAGTGTGGTTCAGATGGCGTGGACGGAAGATAATGATGAAAATAATGGGAGGGAAAAGAAGATGGTTGGGGAAAATGGTTTTTTGATAGTGTCTGAGCCTTCTCCTGCTGGTTCTGGTGGGGATGGGGTTTCGGTGAGTAAGAGATATGAAGGGAAGGATGATGTTTCGTATGCCAACATTCTGCGTTCAAGGAACAAGTTCGTGGATGCACTTGCACTGTACGAGCGCGTGCTGGAGACTGATGGTGGGAATGTGGAGGCTCTTGTTGGGAAAGGGATATGTTTGCAGATGCAGAATATGGGTAGGCTTGCTTTTGAGAGTTTTGCCGAGGCTATCAGGATGGATCCTCAGAATGCCTGTGCTCTAACACATTGCGGTATTCTGTACAAAGACGAAGGTTGCCTTGTGGAGGCTGCTGAGGTACGTCTGTGGCGCTGAGTTAAGCGGTTTTTATGTTGAAAATGGCATGGCGTATTTGTGTTTCCAATACCTTTTGTTAAAGATGGGAGGTGCTTTAGCTGCTTAATGAGTTTTTCCTGTTTTCATATGAAGCTTTTGTTTAACTAACCTAATGGTGATTATAGATTTATAGGTTTAATTTTTTTATTGCATTCAATCTGACATTACCTGTTAGGCTACGTCTATTATAGTGAGTGAGGCATAATCGCATAAGCATATATAGAACTCTATTAGATTATCGAACATGTGCTTATTTATTAAGTTTGTAAAGTTCTAGTTCTTTCCAATATGAATACATAAACTTAAGATAAAACTTATAGAAATTAGACAGTTCTGTGAATTACTTGAGTGAAAGCACTCAGCGTCTTTGGTATTTTATATGCATATAAAAGAATGAATACTTTTTACCCTTACAAGGACAATAATGAGCATTATTTGCTTATTTTCCTGTGCAGAGAATCTTCAGTCCCACTGATTATTGAGCAAACAGTTTTCTTCGGGGCCATTTTAGATGTATATGCAGCATAATTAGCTACTGGCTGATACATATGCTAACTTGCTTTTCTATTAGAAATATATGTTTAACCCATGCAGTTTTTAATTGGAGAATTCAGATACTAAGATTGCTAGCCTATTTTATTTAAATAATTTTAGAACATAAAGGGGATGCATTTTCTGATAATTATTCATGTTTCTGTTCTGGTTAATGGCTTTGGTATGTTGACTTAATAACCAAAACATTTTCTTCTAGTTATAGATTAGGCATGAGGCTTTAATTGGTTAATATTTTTGAGTTATGTCTGGGTTAGGGTTGGGTATTATGAGGTATGCATAGCTTAACCCAGATATTCTTAGTGTTACATTTGTCCTTGGCTGTGTCACAAAGTTTTAAAGTTACCTCATTGTTTAATATATTTTCCATGCTAGTGTCTTGAGAAGTTGGTTGAAATTTGCATTGAAGTTGTTGAGGGAGTGATAAGAGGAGCATATTTTGTTAATTGTTTGTACATTTAACATTAACAACACTATGCTCTTGGGGGGCATTTGGAAGATCTTATTTGAGCTTAAGAAAATGGCTTATGACATTGCAATAAGTTCTCTGTAGCTTATTTTGATTAGCTTTACGAAGAAGCTTGTCAAAAAAATAAGCTCATTCTAACCTATTTCACTTAGCTTTACAGTCAAGTTATGAATCATTTGATAAGTGCTGAATTGCTGATTGAGTAAGTGCTTAATTAAGCTACATACCCAAACAAACCTTGATTATTATATAACGAATGTAATAAATAAATACAAATCATATAATTTCCTGATTACTACCTTTGCATGACGTACTGAACTTTGGCACTAAGACTGAACTTAGACATAATGATACACATTTCGAATACAAGTCATAACTGATAATATAATGATTTACTTGGAACAGTCATATCAAAAGGCTTTACAAGTGGATCCTTCATACAAAGCAGCCGCTGAGTGCCTGGCCATTGTTTTAACGGATATTGCTACCAACATAAAGCTTGCAGGAAACACTCAGGAAGGAATTCAAAAATACTTTGAAGCTCTCAAAATAGATCCACACTATGCTGTAATTCTCCCTCATTTCCTTCATTTAACCTTTATTATTAAATTCAATTTAAATTTATTTAGTTTTCTATGTTGATATGATTTTTGTTTCTTTTTATCTGTGCTTACAGCCAGCATATTATAATCTTGGTGTGGTCTATTCTGAAATGATGCAATATGACATGGCCCTCACTTTCTATGAAAAGGCTGCATCAGAGAGGCCTATGTATGCTGAAGCATACTGTAACATGGGTGTAATATATAAAAATCGTGGTGATTTGGAAGCAGCTATTACTTGTTATGAGAGGTAATACATATATCTAGAGCTTGTATTTCTTTTTATGGGCCATGTAATTTTAATATTATTTTAATGTATTTTGCGATTAGTTTATTTTGTTTACACTAGTTTATAATCAAAATCTTATTGACGGAGTTTTTGGAAAAATGAAAAAAATGATTTCTTCCTAAACATTAATATAATACAAACCTGCCTTTAATGACTTGATTTCTGCTGTTGTGTCGTTCTATGATCAGTTGATGTTTTGTGGCAGGTGTTTAGCTGTTTCACCTAACTTTGAGATTGCAAAGAATAATATGGCTATAGCTTTGACAGATTTGGGAACAAAGGTGATGCATTTGTCATCCTACATATTTCCAATTGTTTTTGAGCACTCTATTGATATTTTCTTTTGGGTTAATTAAGTTTTTAGTCCCTCAAGTTTTTCAGATTCTAATCTTTAGTCCCTCAAAATTTATTTGACAATTTTTAGTCTTCCATTAATTTTCTGTCAGTATTTTTAGTTCCTACAAAATTTATTGCCTATTTTTAGTTTTTCATTTATTTTTATTGCTCAAAGTTAGTTCAAAATATGCAATGGTAAGGCTACGTATAATATCCCTCCTCTTCACCTTCGCATAGCGAAAAGCCTCTAGGCAATAGGATACGTAGTAAAAAGTTAGTACAAAATATATAATAATGAGGGACTAAAAATGGACAAAGCAAGGACTAATCTTGAGCAATAAAAATGAGGGACTAAATATGGGCAAAAAAAAATTGAGGAACTAAAAATGCTGCTGAAAAATTAATGGAGGACTAAAATTTGTTAAAACCCTTTTGAAGGACTAAAAATTGGGATCTGAAAAAGTTGAGGGACTAAATTTAATTAACCCTGTTGTTTTTATATGATGTCCTGTTTCTTTTTCCATAAAAGGAAAAATACTTTAACTACCAACGTGAATAGTAGTGCAATAGTAATAAAATTGAAGTGAGTTGGCAAGCAATCTAACATTATGACACGAAGCTTGTCTTGTTTATGCAAATTTGATGTACTGTAAAGCTGTTTGCTTGATAAAGGTGGAATCTTTGGTTTGTTGCTCAAGGTGATGCTTTTAACTTAATTTTGAAGTGGCTTATATAAAATACAAAATACTCTGTTCCCAGTGGATCAGGAACAAATTTTAGGAAAATTTTTCTGACTGGAGACCTATGGTTATTGCTTGCCAATTAATATTTAATTTGTTCTTGTCGAAAGTGTATTATATTCGTTTATAAGTTAAATTGCATAAGTTGACAACTTGAAATCAGTGTCTTACTTATGGAGATCATTGTTTTGGTTTGATAGGTTAAATTGGAGGGTGATATCAACCGTGGTGTGGCTTTTTATAAGAAAGCTTTGTGTTATAATTGGCATTATGCTGATGCTATGTATAATCTTGGGGTTGCGTATGGTGAGATGCTTAAGTTTGATATGGTATGTCTCTCAGCCCATATTTCTAAATGTGCATCTGCATGTATCATGTATGTTATTAAATATTAGCATGCAACATTCTTGTATTACCAAACTACTTACCTTATTGGAAAAATTGTTTATACTACTTAGGCTATTGTGTTCTATGAACTTGCCTTCCACTTCAATCCACATTGTGCGGAAGCTTGTAACAATCTAGGTGTTATATATAAAGATCGTGACAACCTTGACAAAGCAGTGGAATGTTACCAGGTAATGACAATCATGTCAGTTGTTTTCACCCTTGTTGGAGGGATTGCATAGATTTCTTACCACAACTTGTTTTTTTCTCCTGTAATACAGCTTGCTTTGGGGATCAAACCTAACTTTTCACAGTCATTAAATAACCTTGGCGTTGTATACACTGTCCAGGTTAAGTATTTGTGCATTCCTTAAATTTGGGAGTTAATCAAAATTGTCAAATGCCTTCAGTTATTGATTTTGTCCTTTTTTTCTCTCCAGGGTAAAATGGACGCTGCGGCGAGTATGATTGAGAAAGCTATCATTGCAAATCCAACATATGCTGAAGCATACAATAACCTAGGTCTTTTTTTATTTTTTATTTTTAATTTTTTCTGTAATCGATAATTTGTTTAGTCATTATAATGGGATAAGGCTTTTTTTGTTGTGTTGTTGTTTGATCATTTTGGTTTTGCTACGACTTTAGTTTGCTCGTCTTAGTCAAAGTCGTGCTGCTTATTGACTTCTTGTTTGACATGTTGGCAAAATAGTTGTAGATTTGGTTATATGGTTGATTGATATGTAAAATGGTTTTCTTATGTAAACTTCGGTTGAAAAGAGGCATCTAGCCATCAGATTTCTCACTATTCTAACTGTGAATGAGTAACATTCTAGGCTTATCTGGATAGTCAGAAAAGGTGACAAATAATGCTCAAATAGTTTCAAGTGAATCATATTTACTTGCTCTTTGATCAGGCCATTTTTGGTTGAAAGTCTATTGAATAGTTTATAAGTAGATAAGTTCCTAGAGATTGACCAAAAAGCAGGTTGCAAAGCTTATTTTGCAATGATATTACTACTGCTGAAGCAAGGATATCTAAAATTGCTTTGAAACAACATTGAGATATAAGAATTCCATTCCAAGGGAGTTTTGGAAAGTTGTAATTGATTGTGTTTACATTCTTTACATGTTGGAGACTTCTGTAAGTTGTATTACCCCCTTCTCCAAAAGGTTCCATGATTTGGGATTTTCTTTTCTTAGTATTTTGTTACAAAAATTTGATTTATTTCAATGTGCACAAGTAAATAAAACTCTTAGCTGTAGCACCTCTTTTATCATACACTTTATATTTTGTATTCTTGTTGTGCAGGAGTGCTTTACAGGGATGCTGGTGATATCTCTCTAGCAATTAATGCTTATGAGCAATGTCTAAAGATTGATCCTGATTCTCGAAATGCTGGCCAGGTCTGGTGCATTATGGGGTATTTTTTTGTTATTGATTTTGTAAATTTTTCCGTAGCTGAAAGTTGCCATTGCTGGTGCTACATAAAACCATTAAATTGTGGCTTGCTGAGAATGTGTCTTGAAACTAAGTTTGAGCATGCTATTATTCCTTAAAGCTTATGCCAAACACAGTTGGAGCTATTGAGAGAAATTATATTGGTATTTAAACTCTTTCAGGGCATAATTTCTAATTTAGACTATTTCGATGTTGGGGAAATTATATATGTGTGTACTGTGTAATGTATTTGGGTATACCGGGCTTTAGGTATTGAGGACTGAATCTTCATCAGTTCATCCATCATTGTGTTATGGTCCTCAATGGGTTAGTCATATTGAATTCTTCGTCTATTTCTCTTCTTATTCTTGGCTTAGCATCTGATTAAAAGAGAGTTTGCCCCTCTATATTTCTAATAACAAATGTTCTGATCAGAATGTGGTTTCTTTTAAAATCTATTTTATCAGTTTCTCTTCCTTTCCCC
The DNA here is from genome assembly GCA_007407185.1 of Glycine tomentella. NCBI lineage: Eukaryota > Viridiplantae > Streptophyta > Magnoliopsida > Fabales > Fabaceae > Glycine > Glycine tomentella. Next base: position 3,071,758 of record PYAF01000329.1, read on the forward strand.
TCCTGGAAAATTAAAATCCGCCAAATCTCTTTGGGAGATGGCAACTTGAAATTTAATAACAGACATAATTGATTTATCAAGAGGGATTGTAATATGCTATAGTGGTGTCAAAGACCAATTCCTCCAAAAAGGTTTTTAGTTAATGGACATGAATGACTTTATTATAACTCTAACATGCCAATCTCATGCAAGAGTCTGTTGGGCTTGAATAGATAATGCTCAAACATTTTTTACCATGTGCTGATGTTAGGAACTGGTTCAGATATGAATCGAAGAATGCTTCTTTATTGCAGAACAATGGTAAGTGTGTACAATGTGATTTCGAGGTCACAGCCTCCACTCAACTAACTGACTCTCACTAACTTTCACTTTCAGCTTATATACATTCCCTCCCTGTTAGTTGTGACTAACTACAGTTAGTTACACTAACTGTTTACACCACTACACTACTTATCTAAACCCCCTATGATAAGTCTCAG
>PYAF01000329.1:3073762-3092928 GCA_007407185.1 Glycine tomentella
GTAAGTGTGTACAATGTGATTTCGAGGTCACAGCCTCCACTCAACTAACTGACTCTCACTAACTTTCACTTTCAGCTTATATACATTCCCTCCCTGTTAGTTGTGACTAACTACAGTTAGTTACACTAACTGTTTACACCACTACACTACTTATCTAAACCCCCTATGATAAGTCTCAGCCCATTTTGCATTCCTATCAGCTGAACTTTAGCTTTTATTAAGAATGCTGGCAAGGATTGAACTCCTCTACACATTAAGGTTTGATACTATGTTAAACCAACTAACCCAAAAGCTTAAGTTGGAGACTAATCATTGGCATTATTACATCTCCAGCAAGCTAAGAATTCTTGAAATGAATTTGAATGGTAATCTTTTCCCCAACATGTGATCACCAGCCTTGTGTTGCCAATCAAATGAGATTAAAAGCCTCAACATCTTCAAATCCAATGCTACATCTTTTTATCATGTGAGAAATGGAAACCTTTTCTAATTAATCCAAGGCATTTTTCTTTTTATTTTTGGGTTTCTTTTTACTCACTTTCCCCCATCAAAATCTTGTCTCCCATCATTTTAAGTTTTGGTAGAGGCTTTTGAGAGTTTAAATCTTGTCTCCCATCATTTTATCTTTGATTGTACATAAATAACGATAGAAGATTCTTTCCACCCTGATACCCCTTTCCTCTCCATGTCTCTGGTTCTTAATTTTCTTTGAATTTCTTAGACAAATGGAGGGGAGTTCAAGTTGCTATGATGACTAAAGGTAGTTCAGTTCGATGTTAATGGTCTTGAAAGTGGCATTTTTAAAAAAAATTCAAATTCATATAGTTTTCTCATAATTTGGAAATATTTTGGTATATTCTCATTAGTTGTGACTTGATACAGGGTTGGGATGATTGGATTTTGTTGTTTGCAAGAATTGCTTCTTCTAATTGTTGGATTTCGCCCAGTTCCTTTTCCTACAGCAATTGATATCTTTTTGTAATACACTAATGTGCAGAACCGTTTACTTGCGATGAATTACATAGATGAAGGAAATGATGACAAACTTTTTGAGGCTCACAGGTACATCTTTCTCCTGTGATATTTTAAAATTTAAATTTTGATTGTTGGTAGCGTTTGATCATGAATGCCATTATTGAAAACTTTTCATTAAAATTTAAATTCATTGATTGTTTATAAATGTTTCATTAAAAGTTTGATTTCCCTAGGTGATTAGAGAAATGCTACTTTAATTGATTTCCTGATCAACTTCATTGATTTTTCATAAATGTTTGGTAAAATATATTAATATATAATTTTTTTAGGCGATGAATAAAATAATACTTAAATGATTTCCTGAAACTGAAACAGATATACCATCTGCATTGTGCTGGTGGAAAGAGATAGTTTGTGCCATTTTGTTAGTTATTGATAACATTAATGATGGTAATGAAGAAAAATAAAATAGAAGCCGTTAAAAGAAAAATAGTTTTCTTGAGTAGCTGTGTACTCACTAAGAAAGAAAAGCACAAATAGTGAGTTGATTGAGTTCTAAAGGCATGAAGAGATTAATTTTCTATGGCATGCATCAGTAAGATGAAATGATATCTGGTAACCTGGCTGTCAACTTTGAAGCGCAAAACCATATTTTTCAATAAACATAAATTGAACAAGATACCTTTAGCTCTTTAACATGAATTCATTGTTTTGGATGCTATGTTGAGATCTCTTGAACTAGTCATTGTATTGGAAACTATGTCCTATAGCTCTTAAATGTTTATTTACATTTACACTATAGGAAACCGTTTATATGATGATCATGAGAGTAGCTGAAAACACTTTTAAATCACAATTGGCATGTATGTTTCTTTATGTGACTAATAATGTGCTTGAGTTTTGGTCAGTGGTAATTTCAATTGCCAAATTGTCAGCCATAATATTTTTATGCATGGCAACTTAATGTAAGAAAAGTAAAATGATATGTATCCTGGAGAATTGATCAAAGAAATGTTTCCTTACAGGGACTGGGGTAGGCGATTTATGAGACTATATCCACAGTTCACATCATGGGACAACTCAAAAGATCCTGAACGGCCTCTTGTGATAGGATATGTCTCTCCTGATTATTTTACACATTCTGTGTCATATTTTATAGAAGCTCCCCTTGTCTATCATGACTATACCAATTATAAAGTGATTGTTTATTCAGCAGTTGTCAAGGTATCGTTTATGAATGCATGTTTGCAACAATGTCATATGTAATTCTGTTAATGCATTTGGTCAATTTTCAGAGCTCTTGCTGTTCATTTGATTGTTATGCTAGGTAATTGCATAAAATATTTTCCAGTGCCATCTGAAAATTTGTAGTTAAATTTACCTGGTACTCCCTGATAGTAACTGAAAAATTATAGTTGATTGGCTTTAGGGTTTAGGGTAGAAATGTCAATCAAATATTGGAAGAGCCCAAGTTTTCCTCCCCAGGGGTGATGTGAGTGTTTGGAAGACAGTTTCTCAATCTTTGTGGATGATTTTAGATCTACAAAATTGCTTTAGGAATTATGGTTACTGTTTTGTTTTGGAAGCAAATGGCTACTTCTTGGTTAGTTAGCTTCATGTCCATTGTGGGTCTTGTTTTCCAGCAGTTTAAACGATGGTGCAATAGCTACTCCCTGTTCTGGTTTCATGTTCTATTTTCAGTCATAATTGATCTAGATGAGTTTTCAGTGTTAAAATATTCTGGTCTTTACTCGAGAAAATATTTATTAAGCAAAATAGAGACTGGTATTTTGCTGACTACAAACAAATTGTGGAAGGGAAGTAAATAATAATCCTGGATATTACAAAAGAAGTCTGGTGAGTATGAGCACCCTTACTCGTCAGCCTATATTTATCTTATGGATTGCTGCTCTAGTGACTTGATGTCTCCCCAAATATCCACAGATCCATAGCATAACTATAAGAAGGGCACATCTGTAAGGTGGGATTGAGATCACTTATGATGTCCACATCTACATGATGTCCGCATTGTTGATTCTGGTTCAAGTAAGATGGTTTTGTGTTTGGAGTATAGAAAATATATGGTATACCGCTTGCTGGCTGGAGATGTTGACAGAGTTGGAAGACTACCGTTTAATTGTCACGAGCCATGAATAAAATACTAGTTGCTTGTTTTCCTTTTCATAGTGGCCGTAGTTGCTTTTGTCCTGGGCATCCTTTAAGTTGGTGTTCATCTGCCAATGTGGATTAAATGCTAAAGAACCTTCTTGCTATCAATTATTGTGGATTATTATTTATCCTCAGGCTTAGCAGGCCAAAAGTGACTCTGGCCTGCACATTTATTGTTAAAATTTGAATTTTGGTTCCATAATTTATCATCATTAATATCTCCATTTTTTTTTGTGGAATGAAATTTATTTTCTTTTGATGTTGCAGGCAGATGCAAAAACCATCCGGTTTAGAGAAAAAGTCTTAAAGAAGGGTGGGATCTGGAAAGATATTTATGGAACTGATGAAAAGAAGGTTACCAACATGATTAGACAAGATCAAGTTGATATTTTAATAGAGCTTACTGGTCACACTGCAAACAATAAGCTGGGAATGATGGCATGCCGACCTGCTCCAGTTCAGGTGTTTTTAACATCTACATATTTAGATTTTTTCCCCTTTGTATATCAACTAGTAACTTCTCTTATCCTTCTTACCATATTCTCGGTTTTCCCACTATCTCTACTTTGTAGTATGCTGATTTTGTGAATCTGCAATTTGTTATTCGGTTCAGTTGTGTGAGTGTTGGCACATTCTTAGAGAAAGTTCCATTGTATTATGCTACGAATTAATGTAATGTTCATCTTGTGTAATACAAATTGAAAGTTCCATTGTATTATTAACCAACTCTTTCAATTTCCGTTGTATTAGGCTACAAATTAATGTAATTTTCATTTTTGTGTAATAGAAATTGAAATAGTTGGTTAACAATGCTTAGTTTAAATGGATTGGGCTTTTAATGCCAAAAGGTAGCTCATAATATCTCAGTCGTATTTGTAGCTGATATGGGGCATCTTAAGTCTTAACACAGCCTCCTTCCTGACATTTGGAATGCTAAGTTTTGAAGAATGGACACCTGCATGTGGCCTAACATTAAAATTGGATAGATTAGTACCATATTAGAAACGAATTAAGCCTAACTCAACCCAAAAGCTAGCTCAAGGGAGGATTGCCCAAGTCTTATAAGGAGTATTTTGGCTATATTCCTAGCTGATGTAGAACATCCTAATGAGTTTAATCTAGCTAATTGCTATTTGCTAGCATTTATTTTTTCTTAGATGTGCATATATTTGACTTGTATATCAGCCTTATTTGGCCTGAATTCAGAAATGAGAAATCATTTATGTATAATATTCAAAAGAAATTTACTTGTGACAGGAATCAATTTTGAAGAACTGTTAGGTATATATGGCTTTAATCTATGCTTTTGTTTTGATATTGCATATATCTTCTCCACGTATATATCCAGTGCTTAATTTTTGTTTTTGGTGAAATCCAGTGCTTACTTTAGTAATCAAGCGTGTGATATAATAAAGTCATTCATGGTGGCATGTACTATGTGAATATATTCAATTTGATACTTTCTAAATTGTAACATATTGCATGACGTGCAGGTGACTTGGATTGGTTATCCCAATACAACAGGATTGCCTACAATTGATTATAGAATAACTGATTTTCGGGCAGACCCTCCCGAAACAAAGCAGAAGTAGTTCTCTTCTTGAATTTCTGTACTTGTGATTGATCTTTAGTGCTTCCCCTCTACTACACTCATTGTATTTTATTTTCTAATGGTACTTTTTCCAAATTACAGGCATGTTGAAGAGTTAGTTCGATTACCAGATAGCTTCCTTTGTTACACTCCTTCCCCTGAGGCTGGTCCTGTTTGTTCAACTCCTGCTCTTTCCAATGGCTTTGTTACATTTGGTAGTTTTAACAATCTTGCTAAGGTGTAATATTGTTAAATATATCATGTAATGCTATTTTTGATTATGAATAACATTGTAAAAGGTAAGTCGTGTATCCCCTGACTTATTTTGTTTTATTTCTTCAGATTACACCCAAGGTACTGCAGGTCTGGGCAAAGATACTATGTGCAATTCCAAATTCTCGTCTTGTGGTAAAATGTAAACCGTTTTGCTGTGATAGTGTGAGACGGAGGTTTCTTTCAACTCTAGAGAAGTTAGGTCTGGAACCACTACGAGTTGATCTTCTGCCCCTTATTCTTCTTAACCACGATCATATGCAAGCTTATTCTCTAATGGACATCAGGTAATATTTATTTTTGTATTCCTTTTTTTTTGGTCCTGCATAAACTCTGGCTTTGTTATTATTTATTCATTCATATTTTGGTTTTGTTGACTATGAATCTTGTATTATGTGTGGCACCACATTTTTTCTCTCTCTCTCTTAAGTTTTAACCCTTTCAATATCCTTGGTGATTATTGGATATGGCTGCCTTTTAGTATAAAGGCTAAAAGAGTGACTCAACTAGGCATGTAGCTAGTAGCATCGTTTAAATTAAAAACTTGGTGTGTTTGAATTAGTTTATTTTGTATCTGAAAATGCTGTCAGTCAAACTGCTCGAGAACTTCTACCGAAAACTATTTTATGAAGAAAAAAAAAGCAAAACCAAACAATGTTCTTACTCTTCAATTTTGTATGCATCCTAAAATTTAGTAATTCATTAGTTATGCTAAGGATGGTTGTTCCGGATGCTAATCACTTTGTAGTATGAGAACAATAAAATTTACATTAGATTTTAGAATTTGCATTTTGTTATCAAAATCTAACTTCATATGTATTTCATTGTCATATTCTATGTAGTTATTTAGCTATTTTTTAAACAGCATTATATGAATAGCATCTAGAAAAGCACAAGACCGTTTACAAATTTATATTATCAGGTTATTTCTTGTTTATTTTGGTGAATGTTAAACATGTATTATACATTTATACAACTACTCGCAATGCTATTCAACTTATCCTTTTGAAATTTTATTGAATATTGTCTATGTACATTGGATTTTTAGTCTTGTTTCATGAATCATGGTTGGGGTTTTACCACTTTATTGTTGATTGTTTGTATTTCCTGCACATAATACATACATGCATCTGAAATATGATAATTATTCTAGCTGCTGAATGTTGGACAAGTGCTTGTGATCAAGTATTACTTATGATCATAAGAAGAATGCAATACTGTGTGTTTGTTCAATAGCTTGTCTTATGCCCATGTTAATCTTTCTTTTCTGTCTTTTTCATTTAGTTTGGACACATTTCCATATGCTGGAACAACCACGACTTGTGAATCTTTATACATGGGAGTTCCATGTGTTACAATGGCTGGTTCAGTGCATGCACACAATGTTGGTGTTAGTCTTCTTAGCCAAGTTGGTAAGAATCTGCAATATTTCTCAATGAATTAGTGTGTTTGTTTTATGCTCATCCCACTTTCCGATGCATGTTCAATGCCAATCATCCTTTCACAATGGATTGGTGTTCAATGTAACCCAATGGTGTTTCAAACACACTCTTAGTTGTTCCACGTGCTACCTCGTGAATTGTGATTTTGTGGAATGCCTTCAAGTGAGCCAAAGCAGTGATTGGCTTATTTCATTATATAACATTTCTAAATGCTTATAATTCTTTCTTGGCTGTTGTTGCTGTTAGTTTATATCTGACACTCTTTATGATTTCATGTGTTTTTTCATTTAAATAGAGCTTTTATTTTTTTAGAAATTGCTTTATAATAATACTGATTATTTGTACAACTAGTCAATTGTTGTATAGTTTGGTAAATAGTTGTGCAGCTTGTGACTATCAATTTTTAAATGTATGAACAATAAAAAAATGTAACTTGGCAATTCTATGTACTCTGTCTAGTTGATGTCAATGCTGGCTGTTATGAGTTTGATTACAGAATTCAATGATCTATACGCAGAGCAGCCGAGGTATGAAAACTTGGGTGGCTAATTCTCAAACAATTATACATGTTCTTGATAACTTAGAGAGATTAACATAGCTATAGGGAATTGGGGATGAGTATAAAAGAAAGCTATATGTTCCTAGGAAGCATGGTTGCAACTTTCGAGTAAATCATGAATCAGTCAAAAATCTATTTTTCTTGCAATTAGTGTGCTACTGGGCCTCCATTGTCAAATTCCTAGGAAGGATGGGAATTTTTTTTTTTCAGAATAAGACGACCACTGATGCCCGATGGATGGTTTTTTTTTGCCTTGATCTAAAATAGTTTGTCATGGTATGACTTAACTGTGAGCTATTGAATATATTGAATTTTCAGAATCCTGCATAGTCACTTGCCTTGCATCTTATTAGATTATGGATTTATTCCAACTTCTCTCTTGGTTAAATTGGATTGTGTAGTTGAGCTTCTATTATTTGAAAAAGGCTCTTTCACCTGTTTGTTTTATACTTTTTTTTTCTTGTGGGAGAAGTTATTGGATATGAAGTCAATACTCCAAATAGTATGTAGAGGCATATTATTTTTTCACATCTTTTGTTTCGCCATTAAAACTACGAATATCTCACTTCTAAAAATTAAATTCAGGTCTGGGCAATTTGATTGCCAAAAATGAAGATGAATATGTAAAATTGGCCGTGAAGTTGGCTTCTGATATTTCGGCACTACAAAATTTGAGAATGAGTCTTCGAGAGCTCATGTCTAAGTCCCCTCTCTGCGATGGAGCAAAATTTATCCTTGGTCTAGAGTCAACATATAGGCAAATGTGGCGCAGATATTGTAAAGGAGATGTTCCAGCTTTGAAATGCATGGAACTGTTGCAACAACCTGTTTCTTCAAGTAACCCATCCAATAAGAACTCCGAGCCAACAAGGGCTTCAAACTCAAGTGAGGGAAGCCCCGGATCTGTCAAGGACAATGGATTCAGTTCAATGCAGCCACCGAAGCTTAATTTTCTCAATTGCGAAGAAAATGGTGGGTCGTTGAATCACAGTAATAAGCAAGGGATGATGGGTTCAAGTTGAATTTCATGTGAGAGAGTCCTTGTGATTCAAGGATGCTCAGCTGTATTCCAATAGGTGCAGTATTAGGTTGGCATGATGCATATTGTGGTTTTGCTACTGGAAGAGGCTTGCAGCTACCACGGCATCACAAAAAGTTAAATTTTCATAGAATGACAATTTTTTTCTGGGAAGGAAGTGTAGGTAACGGTTACTGAATTGATTTTTGTCCTCAACTGCTGTTGATACTCCCAGAGGTGATGCTGCTTTGAAATGGCGTCCTTCAATATCTGTAACCCAATTTTTCACCCTTAATCATAATAGCTAGTTGAGAGTGTAAATTGTGTAATATTTATTTAATTTTTTTTTGGGGGTATCGACTTTTCTAGCATGGAATTGAAGGATGGAGTGTACCTGTGTGAATGTAGTAGGCTTTCATGTGAAAAGCAGGGGTGAACAAATTAAGATTTCTGTGTTGATTAAGATAGGAATATGAAAGTTTAACTCTGAAGTACTAAAAAGTTCAAAACTTGTCTACAGAGGAAACAATATCAGATGCAACTTAATTAGCTCTTAAGCTAGTAGTACTAATTTGATAACTGTTATTATGATATTGGTCAATGCTATTATGCGTTAGAGATGACATAATTTTACCCTTCCTCAGGATTGATCACTAATTCCTGAGATACGTGAAAATGATTGCCTTCATTTTTTTCTTTATTTCTGAGGATTGAAGACAGGAATTTACTATAATTCACTTATTCTGTTCAATCAATTGATTCCCTTGACCCTTTTCCTTATAGTTGGCAACAAGTAAAATGTGATTAGGGGTAATGTGTTCTCATTATAAGTGAAACATAGTTTTTCATAATTTCATGTAATGGACCCAACAAACTACTCAATAGCCTAGGTTCCTGGTAATAAGGATCTTAAAATACAAGTTAAGTATTAATCTGTATTGAATTTTGATATTAATATAATGTTTTAATTTTAAAGAATGAATGAAGAGGTTAAAATATATAAAAATTTCTGTTCACTTTACTGTGCAAAGTGATCTTCTTGATTAAAATAGGAATACTACTTGATGGATGTATAAGTTGTCTTATATTTTTTGGATAATTAATGAGTAACAGATGAGAACATTTGACAGTGCAAGAAACGTAGAACGGGCAAATAAACAATCGAATGCTGCATTAATAGATAGGAATTAGGAACTTGATTGACTAAATTTATTAATTATATGCTTTAATGGATTAGGGAGACTGCCTGGATTGGTTGACAGATTAATTAATTAAAGAAACACTGTTAGTCGTAGAAGTAGGTTGGATTCTGAACTTAAATAAGTAACCACAAATTCTTGTTTCGTAGCCTTTTCACTGTACCATTTAACTTTAATTTTGATGGTCATAAGAGCAATGGGGACAGTCAACCACTATTACACATGATGTAAATTTATTGAAGAAATCTCACATCTCTCTTAATCTCGACGAGGAAAATGTTACTAATATTCTCTTTTTATTATTAGATGGAATTGATTGAGAATTACAAAGGTATGTGAGTCTCTGTACCAAAAAAATAAATAAATTGAGTCTCAATCATTTCTTTTTCTATTCTTATTTATAAGATTTAATTATCTAATTTATAAAAAAATAAAAATAATTAATTTAATTGATAACGATAAATTGATCTTAAAATATATTTTTCTTCATTGCCATTAATATTTATCTACATCTTCTAATTGTTTATCAATATTACTAATTAGGAGGTATTTTAGTCTAAAAATAATTAATATAAGAAACATTATTAATTGAGTCTAATAAAAAGAAACAAATACCACTTTTAATTTGAATCTTATAAATAAAAACACAAATAGTATTTGACATATATATGTTATATGACATTTTTCAAATTTTAATAAATTTCAACTAATTATACTAATGAGTATTTGGAAACAGTGTAGTGCTAACTATATTAAATAAAGCTTTCTATCGTACGTATTTGATCTGTTAATATAAAATTAAAAAGAGACTAAGTAGGGGAAATAGTTTCATAACCACTCCCCTGACCTCCTTATCTAGTCAACTTGTACAAATGCTGATTCATATTACCATTTTATCAGACTATATAAGCTTCAACAAATCAATCCATTTGTATATTCATATTACAGTCTCATAATTAATTCTTACATATCCTTCAAACACAAGCTTCTCTTGTTTCCAAAGCCAAAAATGTCAACCACCATTGATGTCCCTGAATCAAGCAATGTTGCTAAAGGCAAAGCAGTTTTAGTTGCACCTCCAAGGCCAGGAGGATGGAAGAAAGGGGTTGCAATAATGGACTTTATTCTAAGGTTAGGTGCCATAGCAGCTGCTCTTGGTGCTGCTGCCACTATGGGAACAAGTGATCAAACACTCCCTTTCTTCACTCAGTTCTTTCAGTTTGAGGCTAGTTATGATAGCTTCACTTCTTTCCAGTATGTGGCCTTCAAAACTCTAGTTTCTATATATGCATTTTAAAAACATCAACATTGACAATCTTATTTGCGTTCAATTTTTATATAATGTCAAGTATAACTTTTATTATACTGTCTTTCAATAAAAAATCTAAGTAATATACAAAACCTAATAAACTTATCATATATATATATATAAACATATAACAAATTGTTTTGTTAAAAAAAATTAGAATAAATTATCATTGAATGACACTGTAAAAATTTTTTGTATGTCAAAAAATACTCTATTACTCATCTTGGTCACCTAAATGAGAAATTAACCTAACGCTTAACAAAATGCAGGTTTTTCGTTATTACAATGGCTTTAGTGGGTGGCTACCTTGTGCTATCCCTACCTTTCTCTTTCGTATCCATCATTCGCCCCCATGCAGCTGGACCAAGGCTTTTCTTGATTATCTTAGACACTGTAAGCTCTTTCACACTTCGGCTTAATTTGTATCTGTATGGAATTTGTTTTTCTTGAAGTACTTATAATAAGAGAAGAAAAAGAAGATAAAATAAATTGAGTTTTTTTTCAAAAGTTAAAATCAATATACACTTAATTATTATAAAAAATTTCTCTTCTAACTTCTCTAAAGTTGAGATACGCATAAGTTGATTTTAATTTATGGAAAAATTTGATTAATTCATTTTACTTTTTTAATTTTTTTTTCTTCTATAAAATTTTGTGGAGAAGACATTGGATTATTTGATTTAATATAGTCCTGTGTGTTTAGTACATATACCACAAGAAAATAATTTATTAATGACAAAATTTAGTGACGAAAATTATATTTTTGTTACTAATATTAGCGTCACTAAAATTTTTGCAATAAATTTTTAAAAATTACATGTAAATTGATTCGTCAGTTAATGCTAATGTTTTTTGTATACATGCATGGCAAGTCTCTTTATTTTACCATTGATAATTTCTCCAATAGAAGAAGCATGTCAAGGGGTCTGGATCATTCACTACAAGAGTTTTTATAAAAAAATGTTGATACAACACTTGGTTTAAGCTATGCAACATTTGGCTTAAGCTTTTTGTGTGTTGGTGAAATTGCAGGTGTTTCTCACTCTAACAACTGCTAGTGGTGCTTCAGCTGCTGCCATAGTTTACTTGGCACACAATGGGAACCAAGACTCAAACTGGCTTGCCATATGCAACCAATTTGGAGATTTCTGTGCACAGACCAGTTCGGCAGTGGTGTCATCCTTCGTTGCTGTGGTTGTCTTGGTGTTGTTGGTTGTGATGTCTGCTTTGGCTCTTGGGAAGCGTTGACAATTAACATGCTTATATATTTCTTGGGTCTTTGACTTAATTATCTGTGTATTGTTCCTCAGGTTTTGAGGTTTCCATCAAGTTAATGAATTGTGTCCTAGTATTTATTTGGGAAGATGTTTCAATGAAATATTTAAACAATTTAATGGGCTTTGGATATGGCGGTTTGTGATAATTTTAACGGCTAGATATTATTTAATACCCAAATAGGTAATTTTTTTAGCAGCTTTTAACTGTTAAAAAATAAACGTCTCATTAACATTTAATTGAAAAAAGGATTATTTTGGATTGATTGTTGAATACAAATGACTAAAATAAAACTTTTAAAATATATAATTAAAATATAAAAATACGAAAACTTAATAAACCAAAATGATATTTTAGCATAAAATTTATTAATTATTTTTATAGAATCACAATTAGAGCTCATAAAAGAGTAATACTTATAAAATTTTATGATTTTTAATAAATTTTAGTCAATAAAATAATTAATGTGTTTAAAATATAAGTTTTCAAACTTGAATTTTGATTAAGATAAAAAAGTCATAGATAAAACTTAAATTATGGGATATCCAATGCATATCAAGATATAACACGTGGTATGTCCTTGATCCCTCAAATTATAGATAAGTAGGTCTTAGATAGATGTGAACCAAGTATGTTCATTTTAGCATAACACACATTAGTACAAAATAAACATTCTTTCTGATTCTCTTTATCTTTCAAATATTTTCTCTAAATCACGAATCTTCTCTCCCTTGTGGCGAACTCCATAACAATGACATCGTTTATGAGAATCATACGATTCCTCGAGAAAGAATCTAAACTCTAGGTCTTTGTTGTGAATTATACACGGATAATCCATATTCGATTATATGACCATTTAAAAACATATAAAAAAAAACTCAAGAATGTTGTAAAGGTAAAACCATATTTTTATTCAATATTAATAATTTTTCTACCAACCTAACAACTTCAATTAAAGTATCTTTCTATATTTTTACTCTATTTCTTTTCAACCCAAACAACCTTTCTTTCACTCTATTTCTTTCTTCTTTTTTACCTACTTCCTCCCCGGCCTCTATTTCTTCTTTCAGACCAAATAAAGCGTTACACTGCTACTTTTATATTCTATCTTGTAGTGGTTTATGGATGAAATTTAATTTATTTTACATTCTTATTTTTTAATGAATATTTTTTAGAGAAGTTTATTTCAAATAAATTTTAAGTAAACCAACAAAATTTGTTTTATCATGAAATATATATATATATATATATATATATATTTGTAGGTCTCAATTAATAATATTTCTCAAATGGAAAATAGTTTTTTATTTGTATACATGTAGCGTGACCAAAGAACATGCATAGGCTGACAGAATCCAATATCGTGTTATACTGTTATGGATCTACGTGGTTTGGTTGACGGATTAATGGCTACGTGGTTTGGGTTGACAGATTAATGGCTACGTGACCAAAGAATATGCATAGGATTACGAAACTTTAATTTGTTAATATATTTATATTAATGGGTTAGGGTGGTTTAAGCCGTTAACTCATCAATTGAAGGGACTTTGTTACAATAATAACAGATTGGGTTTTAATTATAATAATATATAATAACTAGCATTGGTTATATTATATTTCGTTTTTCAGAGAATAATACATAGATTAAATAATGTAATTAATATATTAATTTATACTATTTTTTTTAAATTTTAATATCTATTATTATTATTATTATTATTTTTCTCTTATATAATTATTTATGATAAGTATTTAATTATTTAAGAATTAAGTAGAATTAAAGATGCAATTAAAAATAGTAACTAATATTACATTAAGTTTTTAAATAGAAAATAAATAAAATTGTTTTGTTGTTAAAATGGAGAAATAGAAAGAAATAGAAAAATAGTAAAAAAAAAAAAACAAAGATAAATAGACCATAATATATGATAAAAAAAGGTTATAAAATTAATTTGGTGGTAAAAAGAGATAAAAACAATTAATCATACTAATGTACAATTAATGTACAATACTAATAACCAATGCAAACCTGCTTACCATCAAATTTATTACGTTGGTTAATTAAGAAATTAAAAGGTAAAAAATTCAGTAAATTAATTGTGTACTTCTTTTTAATATCTTTTAGTAAACTTTTTATATATTATCTCTTTTAATCAGTGTTCATATTTCAGAAATCTCTATGAAAAACAAAACAACAAAAAACAGAAGATTAGTAAATATATTTTTTCCCCTCTCTTTCTCTACTGCTTTGGTACGAAAAGGTGCCATTGTTAAGAGCAAACTTTTCATAACAACTTCGCTAATTAAGTTCGTTAGTTGGCACCCCCATCCCACTAATCCTAACATCAACGACTCTTAATTTCTCCCTTTCTATATATAACCTTCAATCATGCATCAACACATTTGCATCATCATATCCACTTTCAAATTAATTCATAGAGTCTCATCTCGTATATATCCTCAGAACATAACGAAGCTTCTCATTAATTTTCAAAGCTAAAAAAATGTCAACTACAATTGAAATCCCAGAGTCAAGTACTAAAGTTGCTAAGGGAAAAGGTGTTGCAGTTGTTGCACCAGCAAGGCCAGGAGGATGGAAGAAAGGGGTGGCAATAATGGATTTCATTCTAAGGTTAGGTGCTATTGCTGCGGCTCTTGGTGCTGCTGCCACTATGGGAACAAGTGATCAAACACTCCCTTTCTTCACTCAGTTCTTTCAGTTTGAGGCTAGTTATGATAGCTTCACTACTTTTCAGTATGTGACCTTCTAAACTCTATTTTTCTATATATGCTTTTCAAAACATGAGTGTTATGTTAGAAGTCTTAATGAATTTTATTTTATTTATTAAAAAACATTAGTTTGGTAGAATATTAATTTTTGTTAGCATAGATGATCAAATAAATCTGTGATTATTTTCTTCTTTAACCATTCAATCCACTTTATATCTCATAAACGTCTTAATCATTGAAATGAGAAACCTAATTAATGCTTAACAAAATGCAGGTTTTTCGTTATTACAATGGCTCTAGTGGGTGGCTACCTTGTGCTATCCCTACCTTTCTCTATTGTAGCCATCGTTCGCCCTCATGCAGTTGGACCAAGGCTTTTCCTCATCATCTTAGACACTGTAAGCTCTCTAAAATCTTGATGAAATTGGTCTTGTTCGGATAAATTCTTCCACAAACAAAGTGTTATATCAGTTCTGTCTAAATAAACTTCTCCATAAACATTTACAAAGAAGTAAAAAGTTAAAATGAATTGAATTCTTTTATATTAACAAGATTGTTAGGTAGGCTGATGTATATATTACTGTTATCATAATTTATAAATTACAAGTTTACAATGTAATACACAATTTCATTTTTCATTAGGTAAATGAACTGTTCGGATTATCCAAAAGAATTTTTAAGAGAAGGAAAAAAAAACGAGTCTATTCATAAATTAAAATTAACTTAAAATAATTTATAGAAGTTCCCTTATAAAATAATTCTTCTGAATAATAAGCTTATCCAATATCCAAACAGGTTCCTTTCTTTAAACCTAATTACTAATAATAGTATTTTTTGTTCCTTTAAAGTGGTTGACCTAATTGTAAGTAATTTGTTAGTATTAGCATATAGTTTTAGTTATAGACTTTGTGTGTGTGTGTTTATGAATATTGTAGGTGTTTCTTACCCTAGCCACTGCTGGTGGTGCTTCAGCTGCTGCCATAGTTTACTTGGCACACAACGGGGATCAGGACACGAACTGGTTAGCCATATGCAACCAATTTGGTGACTTCTGTGCACAGAGCAGTGCAGCAGTTGTCTCATCCTTCGTTGCTGTGCTTGTCTTAGTATTGCTGATTGTCATGTCTGCTTTGGCTATTGGGAAGCCTTGAAAATTATTAACATGCATACGGGCCTTAATTAATTAAGCTATATGTACTATTACAATTATCATATATCGTGCATGTTTATATTCTGTTTTGTAATTTTTTCTTGGCTTGTGAGGTTTTAATTTCCTTGAAGTAATTAATGATGTGCCGAATTGATGATTACTTGTATAAATTTGGTCAGCTGTTATTGCGAATGGAATATTTTAATTACACTCTGATATATATAGATGTTTGAAGCTTTGATGTGCTTATTCTCCATTCTAATTTCTCTCTGCAGTACTTTTCTCAGTTACAAAGTCGCCCCTTCATCACCTTGTTCCATTTATTTTTTGCGTGATCAACATGAGAGAATGATAATTATAATAATGAAAGCAATGCAAGATATAACTGTAGCGAGTAATGTTATAATTCTAAAAATGAAAAAAGAAGAAGTAATTTTCACATCCCAGATCAGGAAAAGGGAAGAGAGATATAAGAAAGATAAAGAAAAAGAAAATTGGTTGATATAATGATTAATATAATAATAAAGGAAAAGAAGCTAATTAATAAACGCTAAGTGTGAAATTTAGTATGAAAAAAAATAGAATTATTAAAAAAATGGTATGTAAAACACATTTTTAACATCCAAGAATAATAGTCTGTTTCGATTGGCTTAGTAGAAATCCACTTTTGAGGATGAAATCATGATGAAATTATCACAAAATAATTATTTATTATTTTAAAAAATCACGATGAGTTCCAATTATCATCTAAATATGTACTAAATTTAATCCGCGGAATAAATGGCTTTGAATCCACTATGGGTGATCTGTAATTAAATGGGTCAGTTTTCAAATCAAAGATAAAAAAATTAAAATTTTAAATTATAAAATTAACTATAAATCAGAAAAATAACTAAAACATTTAAAGTAAGTTAAATTAAATTTTTTATTTCCCTTTTGTGAATTGTTACTTTCTTATAATTGATTGATTTTTTTTAAGGAAATAGTTAATTAAATTTAATAATATGATAAAAAAAATATACTAATAAAGCACAAGCTAAATAATTAATCAAAAGTCAAATTAAATAACCAAAATGAAACAACATAAAAGAATTGGAAACAAGACATTGTTGTTTACCAATAAAACTGATTAACATCACTAAATATTCTATTACATCAACTATATATTAAAATCAATTTCCAATTTTTTTAGAAGGATTAACACTTCCTGATGTTTTTTGAATTATACACAATATCCTTTCTTGTTTAATGTTTATAACAACCTCCCTTGTAACTTGTAAGGAGTGTCAATGTAATATTTTCAAATATAAAGATAGGTCAATGTAATATTTTCAAGCATTAAGGGGTTAATGAAGGAATATAAAAAAGAGTGAATTAGTTGTGTCTAATTTGAAAAAAGTTTAGAAGATTTGAGTGTAATTTGCTATTTTAGAAAAAATAGTGATTTGGGGGCTAGCTTGTTTACACAGAGACTAAACCTATTAAGGTCGCTACTGGGTTACGCAAATTAGGTAGAAAAATCAATATTTTAACTAGGCCTCAATTTAAAAGGCTTGACCCAACAACAAATTATGAACTAAATAGAATGTTTATGGCTTGCAATTTATACATCTAGCTTTATACTCCACAAAATCCTTGACTGACCTAGTGTAATGTGAAGATTCCAATATAGGTTGAACTTCAAATGCCCATCTTGGGCCTTCAACAAAAGGATGACTCTTAGCCACAAATGCATCTTGAAATATTTTTACTTGATACCTCACCGATGACTTCATGTAATTAAGAGTAGGTAAAAACCTTAATAAACATATTTTCCTTGAGACTCAAGTTACTTAAAACAAATGAGGGGGTCTAATGTAGATCTCAACATAACATTTGGAACTCCATCATAAATGTCCACCCATTCGCATAAAATTGAGAAGGTGCCACGCTGAGCCAAGTCTAGGACACTTACCTGAAAATCAAAGGGTTGGACACCCAATAGTATGAATATCATAAGTGTACATAAACTCCTCTTCACTCTCTACGGGGAGGAGATGTAGTACCTTGACTCTTTGACATCATTCACATCATATTGGAGGAACCTTACATGCCTTCACACACACACACACACACACACACACACACACACACACACACACACATATGTTCAAGTTGTCACTGTGACAGACTAAGACATTTACATTGGCTATGCCAAGATGCCAAATCCCAACTTCAAATGAGGTTCCTCATATAAGCCCTAGTTTACATGCATCTAGCACTCTTGCTCACTACTTATTACTCATCAAGCATTGTCTATGCCAAGATGCCCAAACGATAATGTTAAAGTAAGGGGGTCTAATGTAGATCTCAACATAATGTTTGGAATCCTATCATAAATGCCCACCCATTCACATAAAGTTGAGAAGGTGCTGCACTAAGCCAGTCTAGGACACTTATCTCAAAATCAATGGGTCGGACACCCAATAGTATGAATAAGTAGTCATAAATTAAACATACAAAAACTTTCCTTTTTTCCGTACAAGGAGGAGATGTAGTACCTTGACTCTTTGACATCATACCGAAGGCACTTTACATGTCTTCTCTGTTTGGTTCACACACACACACACATGTCCAAGTTGTCACTGTGACAGGCTAAGACGTTTGAACCCAAACTTAAGTTCTAAGAGTTCGAGTTAGATCCCAAACCCCAACTTCAAATGAGGTTCCTCATATAAGCCCTAGTTTACATGTATCATTGACACTCTTGCTCACTACTTATTGCTCATCAAGCATTGGCTATGCCAAGAGCCCAAACAATAACATTTGAACCATAACTCTTGTCATTGATGTAGCCTTCAAAGACAACCACTTCCAATATTGTGGCAGCTTTTAAAGCACCTATACAAAATTGTTGCTTTGCTTCTCACTATTCTTTAACTCTTAAATATAGGCATATGTGTATTTGACAACTGGCACTATACAAGTGGATGATAGATGATACACGTGGATGATAGATGATGGTCTAGCTAGTTACTATCATTTTTGTCTTTTACTAGACTGTCACGTATGCACTAGATTGTCACATGTCATCAACATATGTATTATCAATTGTTATGTAGACAGATAACATGTCATGTAGGCGCAAACATTAACTTTAATGAAAATCTTTTGTAGTAGGATGATGGCTAGTGTAACATCCCTGATTGTTTACTTCTCGATAGCTCTCACACTATGACACTTCACTCAACATTCTTGTTCATCAGAACCTTGTATTGGTCAAAACCCTCGATAAGTAGTGTAACACCCCGTAGGCCTCCGACGTGTTATCATTAATAATATCAGATAAGCGTATAAAAATATCAATTTAATCAATTCAGCGGAAACATAGGATCGTTTTCTTGATACATTATGTATGGAAACACATAACAGAACCATAAAATCAAGCCCCTGCTGATCCAGTTTATCAAATCAAACATAATACAGACAGATAACAG
>PYAF01000329.1:3093028-3109547 GCA_007407185.1 Glycine tomentella
TCAAGTGGGTCGCGCCATATGCCAGAGCCACCTTAAAATTTACATTTTAAACACCTTTCCAAGGATTCTAAAGCTATAACCTTTGGCGCCATCAACGCCAATCCTGGTGCCCCCGGTGCCGCACCCTTAGCAGGGTTTTCTGACCTGAATCCCCGCGCTATCGCGCGGGGTTAAGCGCCGAAATTAAAAGTCCTTACAAGTAGCCATTTCTGAGACCTCTACAATAAGCTTTGTTTTCTTCTAGGATCAATGAATGACCCCACAAACTAACGCGAGACTTTTCATAGTGTTTTTTCCTCACTCACATGCATTCCAGGAAACTTTACAGAAGGTCACCCATCCTATAACTACTATAAGCCAATCACGCTTAACTATAAAGTTCTTAAATGATGAACTATAAAAAAGTATTTGCACTTTGTTGTTATGGGTAGTATTAAATAATTCCTTTAAGTCATCATCAGTTGGTCAAAATCCTCCGTAGGTAGCTTTTTTCGAGACCTAAAAAATTAGCTCTACCTGCTTCCAGGATTAATGACTCACTCCACAAATCAACACGATAATTTTTAGCGTGCTTTGTCCTCACTCACATTTTCTGAGAAACTTTCCAGAAGGCTACTCATTCCATAACTACTCCAAGTCAAACACGCTTAACTATGAAATTCTTAAGTGATGAGCTACTGATAAGTAGATGCATCTTGTTAGTATATGAAATACCAATTAATTTTTTTAAGTCATCATTAATTGTATAGTCTAATACATGCACATAGCCTCTAAATCCCTCTCTTTTTGGTGTGATTCGATTGTAATGTTACAAATAGAATGCATAAGTTAAACAACTTGGACACCAAGCTAAAGTTCTTTTTTAACCATTGAATATATTGTTTTTATAATTAAAGGTTGAGATTTTTTTATTTTTTTTCCTCCTTTTTCCTCTTTGTCCCTTTGTCTTCATCTCTTTCACCCACCAAGAACAAGCACATTGCATCCTCACCACCAAGAACTGTCGAGACGACACCACAGCAACGCCATTGAAGGAAGCACAACGACGAAATCACTGCAATGACAACAACAACAACAACAAAAACCACCACAAAGTACTAGAAAACCCACCAACAACCAACACCGCAAACCCACCCTAGTAGCGATAGAAATGATAACAACTCTCCCCCTCTTAGATCTTGATACCACAAATCGGTCCTTTCTCATATTAGAAACACAACAAAATCTTCAAATCATTAATTAGATACGAACCAAATTGTCGCAACGTGTCTGGCCACGATAGCACGACGATGAAAAAAGAAAGATAAAGTAGTCTTCCTAAAAAGGAAAACTTGAGGGAGTCGTTACCAATGTTTATTTAAGGAAAACGTCGAAAAAATAAGAAAGATAAGGGATGGTCTACGATTTGAGAGAAAAATAGTTCAGGAGTCGTTTACGCATGAGAAAGGTGTTAGCACCCCACATGTCCGTCATGAAGATGACAACCTTTAATTGAGTGTGCTAAAAATAAAGTGACTTTTTTAATTATTTGTCTTCCATTAAGAACATAACTTATGTTTGTTTCATTTCTGTTTATTCAGAAGAAGAAATCAAATTTTTATTTTTAGGAAAGAGAAGATTTTATTTTATTTTTTTTAGTTTTTTAGGTCGACAAAGGGTTTGCCCTTACTCCTACGTATCCCCAACTGCAACGAGAAAATCAGACTTACGTAACTCTTTGTAGAAAACAACTTGTGTGTTTGATTGATTTTATCTTTTTTTGAAAGATTTGTTTCAATTGTGTGAAAAAGAGTTGTTAAGGCGTTGGACCTTGAAATGACGTTGAGTTTGAAGAAATAACGGGGAGAATCGCTTAAGGGATTGGACCTTGAAGCAATCTCGAGTAATATGTAATTTTTGAGAAAAAGAAGAATTTAGTGATCATTTATTTGAGTATTTATAGCTTTTTTAGAAATGATTTTAGATTTACAGTAAAATCTATGAAATTAAGCAAGTCGGGGACCCAACATGATATTCACAAAATCTATCCACGTGTTATTGAAACACCACCAAGTGAGTTGGAGACCCAGCATGGAGTGCACGAAGCATAAGCGCATACTAAATATACTAATGCAAAGATAAATGAATAATTGACATAACATTACGTAATCAAATAAATCAAATTAAAATAGAAATGGATAGAATAGAAGTGGGGGAGTACACTTAGTAATTAATGGTGCATACAAAAAAAGGGTCTGCAATCAGTAGAGCTTATTTAATTTCAAAATGGGCCTAGCCAAAAAAGGGAGGGAGTGTATATATGAATATGGGTGTGTCAAATAGCATTACATGTATTGTTTTATAAAGGACCAGACCCAACAACTAAGGGGTGTAGTTATGAACAACATGGGTTTAGACAGTAAATATATTGTTTAAAAATGGGTCTGGCCCAAAAGGTAAAGGTGGTGTGGGTGTCAATTAAGATGGTGCAAATAGTAACAGTCATTTTGTTTCAAATGAGCCAGGACCAACAGTTTAAGGGGTGGATTTAAGAAAATGGGAGATGGAAATAGCATTATTCAATTGGTTTCAGAATGGGTCAGGCCCAAAACTTAAGGGGTTCTATTTATTACAATGGTGGGTGCAAATAGTAATATAAGGTTTTTTTAGGGTTAGGTTTGGAACCAGGTCAGAGCGACCCAACTCAACCCAACCCGCATTTAGCAGCTGGGCACAACAGCCAATAGTGCGAGGAAGATGTGAGCTTCCATGGAGGTTGTGTGACCCTTGCCGCCATCGATGAGGGGGCCTGGCGACGCGAGGCCGCCACGGGTTTGGCGCGCGTTGGTGGCCAGGGTTAGCTTCACAATGAAAAAAAAAATAAAGAAAAAGAAAAACGCAAGCACAGTGAAGATAAAGGAGGAACGTGAAGCTACAACGAAAAAAATCAAACGAAAGACCAAAACAAACCTCAAGTTGTCTGCTTTGGACAAAATCAAATGAAAGATCACAAAAAAGAATGAAGTAAAAATGAAAAAAAGAAGAGCAAAGAAAAAAAAAAGAAACAAAAGAGGAGAAAAGAGGGAAGAAGTTGAGACAGTGGGAGAATGAAAGGGTACCAGGAGACCCCTCTCGCCTCTTTGACGGCGTTATCAAATGGTGCGATTCAGTTGGTAAGTTCTTCCTCCTCGGGATGCGTGCCTCCTCTGTGTCAATTTTCTTTTACTGTGCCCTTAGTTAGTGTTTTTATATTGTTGTTGCCCCTGACCTAATGGGCCTCTTGGCTTTTTTTTTTTTTTCTTTCTATTCTCTCTTTTTCATTTTCTTTTTTTCTTTTTTTAACTGTTATATTTTTTATTTTCTTTTTGTTACCTTCTTTTTTTCCTTTCTTTTTTCATTTTGCTCTTTTTTTCTTTTTTTTTCTTTTCAACTGTTATATTTTTCTCTCTCTCTCTTTTTTTCTTCTTTTTTTACTACTCTTTTTTTTTCAAAAATTATTCTCTCTTTTTTTTATTTTCTCATTTTTTTGGGGTACTTGGATATAATTAGGGTATGACAGCTGCCCCTCTTTACTTATCTTTTTATTAAAAATAAAAGATAAGTAAAGACAAAGACACTAATTCTGTTCGGGTGATCCTTCGAAAGATCACAAAATGAGAATGAAGAAACTTCAGAAAAACAAGATCTATGTATCAATAAAGAACTTTGAGTTCAATGTGACAAGGCATGGAAATGAGTCTCATGAAACAAAATGCAGAGGACTTTGAGTCCTACGAAACGTAAAAGTAGAGGACGTTGAGTCCTGTGAAATTAAAAGCTGAGGATGTTGAGTCCTATGAAATGTTAAAGCTGAGGACGTTTAGTCTTATGAAATGTAAAAGTAGAGGACGTTGAGTCCTATAAAATGTAAAAAGCTGAGAACGTTAAGTACTATGAAATGTAAAATGCTGAGGATGTTGAGTCCTATGAAATATAAAAGCTGAGGACGTTGAGTCCTATGAAATGTAAAAGCTGTGGATGTTGAGTCCTATAAAAAGAAAAGGCAAAGGACAATGAGTCCTATAAAACATAAAGCAAAGGACGATGAGTCCTATGAAACAAAAAAGTAGGGGACATTGACTCCTATGAAAATTGCCAATAGGTAGTGGTACCCAAAGGCTCAAACCTGTAAGAAAGCAAGAGGTTGACTCTTTGAAAGGGTCACTTATTCCAAACTGGATCTTAAAGCCTAATATGAAGCATATGAGTTTGGAATGCATTATGATGAATGAAAAGAAATGTACGAGCTTCGCCTTGAAATGTACTAAATGTGAACTTTGTACCCAAAAATGCAATGCAACTGTTTGAGTCATGAAAATGAAATATGTCGAATTTCAACATTCTGGGATGACATGAGACTTAAATTGTGCAATGCTCATAACATTCTTTCTCTCTCATTATGTTTTTCTGGTCTTCATTTTTTTTTTTGAAAAACACAGATTGACTATTTCTTTCTAAAAGATGTGATGATTCATGCAACCTCATCTTGACTTTTTCAAATCTCTTCGGAGGCTCCCTTAAAGTGTATGTTTTGTTTGGTCCAATTGCATTTGAGATTTTGGAAGATGGCAGTGGAGCCATTTGACGTTTAACCAATCAACTGAAATATTGATTCTGGAGTTTGTCCCCCCCCCCCTTTTTTTTAACTTTGATTGCTCTGAACAACAAGGAAATATAAGGTTTCGGGATTGACCGCGTGAACCATTGAAGGATGGCAATGGATTGTTACACTTTGGTATGTGACCAAGTGAAACTTTCCTGATTTAAGATCATTGAGCGATGTCATGGGTCCATTGATCCCATTGAAGCTTGATGATATGGGCTGATCCCGAAAGGATTTAAGCAACAAAGACTACCCTTGGGTTCAAAAGGAACCCTAGGAACTCTGCATGAGCGACTGACGTTGAATGGACCCCAATTGCCTTCGGGTATCTTCCACGAGCTCCTTGTTGAATGAGTTTCTTAAATGTGCAAGTGCGAACCTCGGAATTCTTTTCATCTTAACAATCACAAGCGTGTGTGTTCCATTCCAGAATCCAAACTCAAAAGTGAAATTAGTCTTTCCTTGATCCGTATGGGCTTTATTGGGCTTGTAACATGGCCAGGGGTTAAGAGGGCTATGAAAGAAAGGTCAGAGAGGCTCAAAGAGTGTTTAAGGGTTATATAGAGTAAGAACCTTGACCCCTTTGCTTGTACTTTTATTCATTTCAACTTTTTGGCTGGGCTTTACTTCATTTGTTTATCATTGCACTTTTGTGCTTTCCTTGCGAAATTTGGAGAACTTTTGTCTCCTTTTGCTTTGCTCGCCTTTGGCGGATTTGCTTTCTTTAATATCATTTGGGGTCCAACCTAGAGCTTAGTAAACCTCATGCATATGTTGCTTGCATTGCTCTTCCTGCTAGTTTGGTAGTGGTTCCTACTCTAGTTTTTTTTCCTTTTCCAGAAAACAATTATACTTTGGCTAGGAGTGGGTAACAAAGGATAAATTAGTGTTTGGGATGAAGAAACACGACCATGTGTCATTTCAAATCTTGACTGGAGACTTTTACAGTGTGGTTTTTTGGATAGAACCTTTGATGAACACGCTCCTGATTGTTTTTCTTTAATTCCTTTTTTTATACATACCCTAACTTTTTCCTAGGCCGCCCTTTCAGATTTTTGACCTACAAGGTGAGAACTTTTTATTTGCCCCTAGGTTCGCTTGGAGCTCGTGCGTGGTGTCTGTCATTGTCTCGATGTAGGGTTTGGATGTATACGATGTCGTCTATCATGCCTTTGTAGCAAGAAAAAATGAAAAGAAAAGAAGAAATGAAAGAAAATGTAAAGGTTCTTGAAAGAGAATTTTCAAGGGCGAGAAATATTTTAAAGATTTTCAATTGACAGATTAAGTCAAATGACTCTCACTCTTCACAAAACTTTTAAGAAAGACAAGATAAGGTCGCATGCATGCCTGTATTTATTTTTTGATTTGAAACACAATCAATCAAATGTTTATTCAATTTTACTCATTGTTTACAGCACCCCTACCAAAAGTATAGAACATGCAAATTTTTGATTGGGCAGACTTGGAGATCAATTCTGGAGCACAGGTCACATGAGCAAACAAACCAATGGCATATATTCATATTCCAGTGAAAGTTGAATAAATATGCAAAAATATAATCGTGAGAGAATGAAATATAGTGGAATCAAATTCATCCATATTATTAACGTTGTGATTGTTGTTTACAATAATAACATAAACATGAAAATCCTAATGAGTCCTTGGAAATTTCCAACAGCAAATATCTAAATTGCTCCCATCGTCAGGCATAGTATCTCTTGACAGCGTTAGGATTCACAGGCGAAGGTAGCTCGTCACCATCCATGTTTGTGAGTATCAGTGTTCCTCCCGAGAAAGCCTTCTTCACCACAAAAGGCCCTTCATACTTCGGGGCCCACTTCCCTCGAAGATCTTTCTGAGCATGTGACACCTTCTTCAAAACAAGGTCTCCCTCATTGAATTTACGTGGGCACACCCTTTTGTCGAAAGCATTCTTCATTCTTCTCTGGTACAACTGCCCATGACTCATAGTTGTCAACCTCTTCCCCTCAATAAGATTCAACTGGTCAAAACACGTCTGGACCCATTCTACTTCCTCTAACTCTACTTCTGATAGAACGCTCAAAGAAGGAATCTCTATTTGGAAAGGAAGGACAGCTTCTAGCCCATATACCAACGAAAATAGGGTTGCCACAGTAGAAGTACGCACAGAAGTTCGATAACCATGCAATGTGAATGACAACATCTCATGCTAGTCTTTGTATGTTACTGTCATTTTTTGAATGATCTTCTTGATATTCTTATTGGCAGCCTCAACTGCACCGTTCATCTTGGGTCGATAAGGTGTTGAATTATGGTGTTAGATCTTGAAATCCTCGCATAACTCCTTTATCATCTCGTTATTCAGATTGGTGGCATTGTCAATGATGATTTTGCTTGGTAACCCATACCTGCAAATTATCTCATTTTTTATGAATCTAACCACCACATTCCTAGTCACATTAGCATATGAAGCAACTTCCACCCACTTAGTGAAATAATCAATGGCAACTAGGATGAATGATGCCCATTCAAAGCTTTGGGCTCAATAGCCCCAATCACATCTATGCCCCACATTGAAAATGGCCATAGTGCCAACAACACATTCAACGACACTGGCGGAGCGTTAACATTATCCGTTAAAGCTTGGCATTTCTGGCATTTCCTTACATGAATACAAGAATCATTCTCCATCGTGATCCAAGAATATCCAGCCTTAAGATCTTTCGGGCCATGGTATGCCCATTGGCGTGGGTACCAAAGGAGCCTTTATGCACCTCCGTCAGTATTTTCTCAGCTTCGCTTGCATCCACACACCAGAGCAACACCATATCATAGTTTCTTTTGTATAGTACATCCCCATTCAAAAGGAAACTAGCCGCCAACCTCGTAGTGTCCTCTTGTCATTCTCAGTGGCCCTAGAGAGGGGTACTCTTTATCCTTGATATATCTCTTGATATCAAAATACCAAGGCTTGCCATCCTCCTCCTCCTCCTCTATCAAACAACAACGTGTCGGCTCAGTGTGACATCTAATTTTTATACACGGCAAGTCCCCATGGGGGCTCACCTAGAACATAGATGACAAAGTAGCGAGAGCATCAACCACTTGGTTTTCCTCTCTAGGAATGTGATGAAAGGATATATCATCGAAACGTTCCATCAATTCTCCGATGTACGCCCGATAAGGTATTAGCTTATGGTCTCTGGTTTCCCATTCACCCTTCAACTAATGGATTATCAATGTTGAATCCCCGTACACCTTGAGAAGCTTAACCTTAAATTCTATCGCTGCTCGGATCCCCATGGCGCACGCTTCATATTCTGCCATGTTATTTGTGCAATCAAAACAAAGTCTGGTCTTAAAAGGCAAATATTATTTATCTAGCAAGACCAACACTGCTCCAATTCCATGCCCCAGTACATTAGATGCGCCATCAAACCACATAATCCACTTATCTCTTTCTTTGTCCTCACCTTTTTCATCAAACAGGGCCATGATATCCTCATCAGGGAATTCAGGATGCATAGGCTGATAATCATCTATAGGTTGCTGAGCCAAGTAATCTATCAGAGCGCTCCCTTTAACTGTCTTCTGAGTGACATAGATAATGTCGAACTCTAATAACAACACCTGCCACCGAGCTATCCTCCCAGTGAGGGCGGGTTTTTCAAAGATGTATTTAATTGGATCCATTTTGGATATCAACCAAGTAGTGTAGTTCAACATGTACTACCTCAAGCAATGTGCTACCCATGCCCTTACTATTCTTTTCACTATCTGATCCTACATAATCATTTTCAATATCTTTTTCTTGGTTTGAGATAGATAATTCAAGATTTCTTTCATCGGGGTATTCTGCTTTTGCTCGATTTCGAGTCTCCAAGGCACAAAAATTTCTCTCTAACAATGAGTAATTCATTTCACACACAGTGAATTTCTTACTCAAGTAGTAAATTACGCACTTTGTTCTAGGTATTGTGGCACAAGTATAGGAGGATTCATCAAATACTGCTTAATCTTCTCAAACGCTATCTGGCAGTCATCATTCTATTTGGCGGACTGATTCTTGCGCAACAATCTAAATAGAGGCTCACAGGTGGCGGTCAATTGTGATATGAACCTACCAATGTAGTTCAATCTTCCCAAGAATCCTCGGACTTGCTTTTCTGTACGTGGCTCAAGCATCTCTAGGATCGCTTTCACATTATCTGGATCCACCTTTATTTCCTTTTGGCTAACTACAAAACCAAACAGCTTTGTAGACTTCACCCCAAATGTGCACTTCCCAGGATTCAATCTCAACTTGTACTTACATAATCGGTCGAATAACTTCCACAAATTAATTATGTGTTCATTCTCCGTTCTAGACTTCGCGATCATGTCATCTATATAGACCTCAATCTCCTTATGTATCATGTCATGGAACAATGTTACAATGGCCCGCTGATATGTGGCCCAACATTCTTCAACCCAAACGAAATAACCTTATAGTAGAAGATCCCCCACAGAGCAATAAAGGTTGTTTTCTCCATATCCTCTGGTGCCATTTTTATCTGGTTGTACCCCGAAAAACCATCCATGAAAGAGAATAGAGTAAATTGGGTGTATTGTCCACTAGAATGTCAATGTGCAGTAAAGGAAAATTGTCTTTTGGACTACTCTATTTAAGTCTCGATAGTCTACACACATTCGAACTTTTCCATCTTTTTTTGGCACTGGCACGATGTTGGCGACCCATTCTAGATATTGGACAACAGCTAAGAAACCTGCATCAAACTGCTTCTTGACCTCCTTCTTTATCTTTAAAGACATCTTAGGCTTCATCCTCCTTAATTTTTGTATCACAGGGGAACATTCAGGTTTCAATGGTAATCTGTGTTGTAAAATCTCTGGATCGAAGCCAGGGATATCCTGATAGGACCAAGCGAAAATGTCCTGGTATTCTCGCAACAAGGCAATCAACTCTTCTCAGATGTTAGCTAACATACAAATGCCCACCTTGACCTCCTTTTCCTCTTCATCGGTGCCCAGGTTAACGAGCTCTATTTCCTCTTGATGCGGCTTTATTTCCTTCTCTTCATGTTCGACCATCCTCAACAAATCAGGAGACAATCCCCAATCCTCTTTTTCCTCTTCCTCGACTTGATTAACTGGCCTCTTAAAATCGACATTAAGGATATAAGTACCACTGCCTTCACAAAACTCATTATCAGATTTGCAACAAATCATTTAATCGCAACGAAAATAAATATGCAAAGAAATGAGATCAACAAAGATGCAAGTATATCTGTGAAATGCATTTTATTAACGATCACTGGAATTGAAAAAGAAAGTACGCCTGACAATATGTGAATCCTAAAACTGTTTAATTTCATCAAATCAGAAACATATATCTCGAGTTGCTCTATGGTTTGCCAATTCTTTAATTCAAAGTTTGGAAGGCATGGCTGCACCTAGTCTGGTTGATCATAATCAATTTCTTCATCCAGCATACCAACCTAATCTTCAAACATCCACCTGCACTCATAAAGCTCTCATTGATAGGGCAGATAGGGACCCTCTCCACCCGCGGTTCTCACTCTTGTAGACCAGCTAAGCATTTTTCTCTTTTTCCAAAGAAATCCCCTTTTTATCAGCATTTGTGGGCTTGTAGCCCATACCAAATCTCCCACAATTTTCAATATCTCCATCAAGCTTATCGAGCCGTCACCATTCCGGCCCAACCCCATTCCAGGTTCATATCCGTCTCTTAGCATAACTTGAGCCACCATTATGGAGGCACTAGAAAAACTGGGTTGCATCATAGAAGACTCCACATAAGCATTGTTTACAATTACTAATGCTTGAAATGATGTTTCTAGCGATTCCTCTATTGCCTCAACATAAGGAGTAAAAGATGGATGATTAACTAACATGTCCTCCTCGCCTGATACTATTACGAATGACCTCCCACCACAAATTTTAATTTTTAGAATAATTTTTGAAAAAAAAGAGTAGTAAAAAAAGAAGAAAAAAGAAAGATATAGCAGTTGAAAACAAAGAAAAAAGAAGAAAAAAAGAGCAAAATGAAAAAAGAAGATAACAAAAAGAAAATAAAAAAATATAACAGTTAAAAAATAAAATAAATAAATAGTAAAAAAAGAAGGAAAAAAACGAAAACAGAAAAAAAAGCCAACAGGGCCTAATGGTCAGGGGCAACAATAGTATAAAAACACTAACTAAGGGCACAATAAAAGAAAATTAACATAGAGAAGGCAAAAATCCCGAGGAGGAAGAATAGGCCAATGGAATCACGCCATTTGGCAATGCCATCAAAGAGGGAAGAGGGGTCTCCAGGTACCCTCTCATTCTCCCACTATCTCAACTTCTTCCATCTTTTCTCCTTCTCTTTTGTTTCATTTTTTTTCTTTCCTCTTCCTTCTGCATTTTTACTTTACTCTTTTTTGTGATCTTTCATTTGATTTCGTCTAGAGGAGACAATTTGAGGTTTGTTTTGGTCTTTCGTTTGATTTCTTTCGTTGTAACTTTGTGTTCCTCCATCTTCACTATGCTTGCGTTTTTTTTTTCTTTCTTTCTTTTTTTCGTTTTGAAGCTAACTCCGGCCACCACCGTGTGACACTCCACGGCGCCCTCATGCCGCTAGGCCCCTTTCGTCGGTGGCGGCAAAAGGCCACGCAACCTCCATGGAAGCTCACATCTTCTTCCTCGTGCTGCTGGTTGTTGGCTTCTGTGCCCAGCTGCTAAATGCGGGTTGGGTCGGGTCGCTTTGCCCTAGTTCCAAACCTAACCCTAAAAAAAAACTTTATTTTACTATTTGCAACAACCATTTTAGTAAACACAACCCCTTAAGTTTTGGGTTTGACCCATTCTGAAACCAATTAAATATTGATATTTCCAGCTCTAATTTTCATAAATCCACCCCCTGAACTGTTGGGCTTGGCTCATTTGAAACAAAATGACTATTACTAGTTGCACCATCTTCATTGATACCCACACCCCCCTTTACCTTTTGGGCCTGGCCCATTTTGAAACAAAATATATTTTCTGTCTACACCTACATTGTTCATAATTGCACCCCGTAGTTATTAGGTCTGGCCCTTTCTAAAACAAAACATGTAATGCTATTTGACACACCCCTTTCATATCTATGCTCCTCCCTTTTGGGCCAGGCCCATTTTGAAATTAAATAAGCGCTACTGATTATACTCCCTTTCTTCTTGTATGCACCCCTAATTACTAAGTGTACTCCCCACTTCTATTCTATCCCTTTCTATTTTCATTGGATTTATTTGATTACATAATGTTATGTCAATTATTCATTTATCTTTGCATTAGTATCTTTAATACGAGCTTATGTTTCGTGCACTCCATGCTGGGTCTTCGACTCGCTTGGTGGTGTTTCAATAACACGTGGATATATTTTGTGAATATCATGTTGGGTCCCCGACTTGTTTGATTTCATAGAGTTTACCCCAAATCATAAAGCTAAAAATACTCAAATAAAGGATCACTCAATTCTCCTTTTTCTCAAAAGTTACATATTACTGGAGATTGCTTCAAGATCCAATGCCTTAAGCGATTTTCCCCGCTATTTCTTCAAATTCAACATCGTTTCAAGGTCCAACATCTTAAGGACTCTTATTCACGCAATTGAAACAAATCTTTCAAAAAACAATAAAATCAATCCAACACAAGTTGTTTTCTACAAAGAATTCCTCATTGCACTTGGGGATACGTAGGAGTGAGGGCAAATCTCTTGTCAACCTAAAAAACTAAAAAATAAATATAAAATCTTCTCTTTTCTAAAAATAAAAATTTGATTTCTTCTTCTGAATAAAAAAATAAAACAAACATAAGTCATGTTCATAATGGAAGAAAAATAATTAAAAAGTCACTTTATTTTAAGCGCACTCGATTAAAGGCTGTCGTCTACATGACAGACGTATTGGGTGCTAACACCTTCCTTGTGTGTAAATGACTCCCGAACTCTTTTTCTCTCAAATCGTAGACCATTCCTTATCTTTTTTGTTTTTCCGACGTTTTTCTTAAATAAACGTTGGTGACGACTCCCTCAAGTTTTCCTTTCTAGGAAGACTACTTTATCTTTCTTTTTTCATCGTCGTGGCTAGACACGTTGCGACAGATGGCGACTCCACTGGGGACTAGTTTTAGAGAGTTAAGCAATTTGATTAAGTGTGCAATTTTATCGTGACTTTTTCTTTATTTACTTTCCATTTTTTGATTTTCTCATCTTTGTTGTCGTTTCACTCCGCTACCGTTCTTTTCGTGGTTTTGCTTTGATCTTGTTTTTATTCTTTGTCTCGCTCATGCTTGTATATATCATTTTCTATGTTGTTAATCCTTTGTACTTAGAAATAAATAGTCTCATTGAAGGCTAAGGTAGACAACATGTGCTATATTTGTTGTATTTGTTTCAGAATTTTTTGGTTGTTTTGCAGGTGAGATTGGGTAATTCTTAGGTTGCTCATTTCACACACGACACTTACACTTTTTGCACACACTTTGAGATATTGGGCCCTATACCCGGGTCTGTGTGAGCCATAGGGAGTAGAGGTCAATTTGTGGTCATGCTAGGTCTCCGACTCGCTTGATGACAATGAAGTCTCATTTAGAGTTTTTCTCTTTTTGTGATGCATTGTCGCTGGTAGTCCCTATCGTTGCATTGTCATTTCATAAGAGGATGATATCTCTAGAGGTCGGTGAGATTACACGAAACCACCCTTGGAAGTTGCCACTGAAGAGGGGAGTTTTAGACCCTTTATGCTAGGTTCCTAAATTAAGGACACGAAGCATACTCACCCCACCTCGTTTGCTTGATCACATCATGTGTCTCTTCATAGCATCGCAATGGACATATCATTTTTGCATTCATCATTTATCACATTCATGCACCACATTTGCATAAGTCATTGTATTTTCATGTGGTTCTACTCCTTATGTTGGTCATGTGGGATTATAAGGGGCTTGTGGAAAGTTTGGCCATGTGCGAACAACAGTCACGGCATGAACTTCCCCCTCCTTCTTCTTCCCTCCATTCATCCCAGGTCACATATTACTAGAATTCGTAGAAGCGGCATAATCAAATTTTCCTTTCCTCAGACCTAGCTCAATTCTTTCACCAGCAAACACTAGATCTGCAAAACTTGAAGGCATGTAGCCTACCATCTTCTCATAATAGAACATCGGTAGTGTGTCCATTATGATCATTATCATCTCCCTCTCTATCATAGGGGGTACTATTTGAGCCACTAGATCTCTCCACCTTTGAGCGTATTCTTTGAATGATTCATTATCTCTCTTGCACATGTTTTGTAGCTGCATTCTATTTGGAGCCATGTCAGTATTCTATTGATACTATCTAATGAAGACATCCATTAGATCCTTCCAGGAGCGAACCCTAGAAAAGATTCCATGTTAGTATACCAGATGATAGTTGCCCCAGCCAAACTTTCTTGGAAGAAATGCATCAACAACTTTTCATCTTTTGCATGTGCCCCTATCTTCCTACAATACATCTTCAAGTGGTTCCTCGGGCAAGTGGTCCTCTTGTATTTATCAAAGTTTGGCACGTTGAACTTTGGAGGAATGACCACATCAGATACCAAGCATAATTCTGACATATCAACAAAACCATAATTTCCTCCCCCTTGAATGGCCCTTAGCCTCTCCTCTATATGATCAAATTTTTCCTTCTCAACTATACTAGGAGGCCTTCCTCCCATCACAAAATGTAAGGATTGTGATGGTGGTCAATACTGAGGGCCCCCCGAAGCATTTGGCACGGGGACACCAGAAAACGCAAACTCTTCACTAGTATATCCTGGATAAACCCTAAAACCGGTCTAAGTGTGGTCTTGGGGAGCTGCATGTGTTTCCTCCATGACTAGAGGAACATGAGCATGAGTATGATCGGGTTGAGATTGTTGGTTCTCAATGAGTATGGGTGCAAAATTACTGATATTCTCACAAGGAGTGTATACAGCAAAAGGTGGTGTATAATTAGGAGGCAAACCATATGGTGGAAAAGAAGACTTGCTTTGGACCGGAACATAATGAGACCCATATGCATTTGCCACTGCCTCACCTCCTTGACCTACTATACCTGAGATTGGAGAACTCTCTTGATTGGAACTGGGCGGGTGAATCGGGTCCCTTTCAGCAGTAGCACTGGCAGCAACAGCGATGGTGGCATTGACTTCCATCATTTTCCATATGCTCATCATTGCTTCCATCATCGTTGTCATTTTCTTTTTCACACCTGTACTTGTTCTATATCACTCATTATCTTGGTCTTGGCATGCGTCTGATATGTGTGTCATAAAGTGCAGTCTTTCTTTCGTAGCACAATGATTACTTTCTTCTTATTTTAATGAAAGAATATAATGAGCAATGCATAACAATGGGGCAAAACAAATAAGCATGATTGCATGTAAATGATAGGTAGTTGAAGTATTACAAATTATTAGATAACGCTCGATAGAACATAGGGTCAAATTAACACAAATTTTCATTAAAACAACATTGTTCATTACATCTTATCAGAGTTAAAGTAAAACTGAAAACAAAACATGGGCACATCAGCGGCTCCTAATTATGTAAGTCATTAACTAAATCATGTGTTGGCAGTAGCCAAAGAGACTATGAACCTCATCAGGAGTGGAGTATATGTCTGCCATTGCCTTGGCTTTAGCTAGCAGCTTTGGAAGCTCTTAACTTTCATTTAGTGTGAGAGTGAACCTGTCCATCCACTTCATGTCTTCTTTATGCAGTAACTCTATCACCTCTTCTCTTACCTCCCTTTCAGCCTGTAAAGCCGACACCTTCTCTTGTTCATCTCTCAATGCCTGCCCATAGGTAGTAGTCAGGTTCATCTTTTCCTCATAGTGGTCAATGATTATTAACATATTCTTCTCTGTCATACTCAATTGCTCTTTCAAGCTTTCCTTTGACTCCCAACAATTCCTTAACTCATCCTTTGACATTATGTTCTCAGTTATTGCTTTGTCTTTCTCGGCCTTTCTCAACTTGAGCTCATTGCTATTGCCTAGCAAAGCCCTTTGGAACTTTTTTCTGTTCAACTCTTGCCCTTGGGCTTTCCTCATTTCCCGCTCTAACGCTTCAATTGTGGACACATTGATATCCTTCAGCCTATCACATTCTTTCCTAACTCCAATGACTACCGTCTTCAGCTTCTTTTTTGCCACTTTCGTCCTTTCCAACTCAGCCTTCAAGATTCGCACCTCTTCACTCTCCTCGAATACCTTCGTCTCCACCTCACTTGGACCCTCTGGCCTTTCAAGCCAAACAATCCCTTGCACTCTAGCTTTCAACCATTTGTGATAATCGCCTACGACACTGTTGTTTCTTCCCCTAAGCTCCTTATCTTTCCTTTAAACTCGATTACATGCGCTATGGATCCTCTGAATCATCTTCATATTAGCTTCACTGAATCCTCGTGTGATGAAAAACATGACGACCTCCTCAGATGATGCACCTCTATTAGGAATTTTAAACCACGGCAAGCGTACCGTTGTATCGTTGTAAGTTTCAAAAATAAAAAATCGTCTCCACAAGGATTTGGGTTTACGTTGGTTGATTTAATTTAACAGTTTAGTGGTTATGTACAGATAAGAAAGAGCGAAGATTCATTTGTTGTTTGTTTGCGGAAAATGTAAAGATAACGAAACAAGTAAACAATTGCGGGAAGTAAATAAAACAGATACAAATCAAGTGAGAGTAGGATTGGATTTCCTCTTGCTTATCCCTTTTAATTGATTTTATCTATGCATGTTCTATTCTTATTGCCGCACACGTCTAAGTAACCCTAATTCGATTCCTCGCAATTACGGTCCTATGAATATTTTACTAAATATCGATCCCTCGCATATTTAATTA
>PYAF01000329.1:3146173-3170642 GCA_007407185.1 Glycine tomentella
AAAAATATATTAAAAATTAATATACTAAAATTATGAAAATATTAAATAAAACTAAAAAATTTATTTATTTAATAATTAAATTAAAAATTTATATACAATTTTAAAAAAAACCGTTCGTATAAGAAAACTGAAAAGTGAAAATAAAAAAACTCAATAAAAAAACTTAATAAAAAAAAGTTGAATCATAAAATAAAACATTGTCATAAAATTATTTATTACTTTCAACAGTGAATATTAAAAAAAAATTAAAACTAAAATTGAGAAAGTCATAAATATATTTTCAACTTTCAAGTCGTAAATATATTTCTGACTTTCAAGTTATAAATATATTTCTCACTTTTAAGTCATGAGTATATTTTTGAATTTTATTTAAAATTATAAAAAATAAAATAATTTTTTTCACAACTTTGAAATTCTAAAGAAAAAAAATTGTATTAAATCATAATTTTTTTGTACGACTTTATATTAAAAAAAAAATTGACTAGAATTATTATGACTTATCCCCTTTTAATAATTAATCTTAAATGGTAATTAAAAAAAATCCCGATGGGTAAAAGTCCCATAATCATGCATCTACTTTTTCTTTTTCATCAGACTTTCCCTCAATCTTTCTCATTCTCTTTCTCTCTTCTTCCTCTTCATTTCTTTATCTCATTATTTATTAATTCCATCTGTCACTTTTTTTTTCTTTGATTCAAATTTTAATAGTCATCATTAATTCAAATTGTTACCTTTTCTCTTTTATTTCTGTCTCTCTCCTCCTCCACTCCAATTCTCTCAAAATGGGCGAATGTTAATTAGGACTACATCTAAAACCTTTTGTACGTGAGTCACCAATCATAGTGCGCCATTGCACAACACTTCGTGTAAACTTTAAATGGCAATTTTATTAAAATAGAAAGTTTATTGTTGTGGAATGTAAGTGCATGTTTGATGACTTGATTTCAGATATTTGATTTTGAATTTAAAATTAAAATTAATTTTAGATAAATTTTTATATGTTTAAATTTACGTAAAAGAAAAGTTTAAAATTAATTGTAGGTTAAAATAATTTTGGATAATTTTGATTTAGATAAAAAAATTATATTAAATTTTATTTTTAAGTTATTTTTATAAAAAATAAAAATATTCAAACATAAAATCACGTTAAAATCAATCTTGACAAACAAAAAAAAAATCAAATACATTTAAAATTAATTTTATAAATGATCATCTAACACGCACTAACTCCTAAAATTAACAGGGAATTCAAAGATATCTATCACCTATACGAATATGACAACCATTAAATGATGATATGTATCATTGTGGAATGTAAATAAGTGCATGATTGCATCAAAACAGCTTATGATCGATGAGCCATGTTTCTCAATCTGGGTGGGTTCCTTTCATCATGAATACGCAGCATACGAAATGATAAGGCACTTGACTAAGTAATGTTGTTCACACATTGTTCGTAGGTAACCTACTATTATATCCGTATAAATATTATCATGTTATTATTGTTTTGTCGGTTATATTATTTTGAAAGAAAATTATTGTTATTTATTATAATCAGAACTATAAATTTTAATTAATTATGTAACAATAATGAACATCAAAATTAATTTTAACAAATTATCTAATTTTATCATATCGATCTACTGTATTTATTAAGACATGCATATGAATTTTAATCACTTAATAGTACAAAATATATAAAAATAGATCATAAATATTTCTAATTTTTTTATCACCCCATTCATATAAATACAAAATCCAGTATGTATTTAATTAGTATTATACAGTAATATAGATCAAGCAGTATTCTCTGTTTCTCACCAACTATACATATCAAAAATTTCTTCCCATTAATTACTATTATTTTTTTCTTTCTCCAACTTAGTAATCATCGCACATTTTTAAGATTGTAGCCTGTATTCTTTTAATACGTTATTTTCATACACATACTGGTATCCGTATATTGGTCCAGATTCCATTTAATATTTTTTTTATTTTTCACTTTTTTTCCTTGTCATCCTCATCATATCATTTAATCTACTATATCATTTTTTTTTTATCGTATAATCTATTTATTAATTAATTTATTATAAAAATCATCAGTATCTTTCACAAAAGATAACTTTGTTTGGATAGGATATATACTAGCTAGTAACCATTATATACATTAACACTTTCATTCTAACATAACCCCATATTCAAGGATTATATCTGTATACCCGCATCATGTATTATTTACATCTCTTGTATGAAAGCACAACATACTTCTATAGCTGAAAGCCGGAAACCATAAGATTGATTTTCCAAAAAAAAAAAAAACACATTGAGTACGAATTAGGTAACAAGTAACAACACAAACTCTTGTTTCCACGTTATTCTATTCGCATCATAACCAAACCCCCGTTCTGTTCGTTTATCATTTATGTCACACACACATGCACCATAAAACTCAAGACAATTATCTTGATTATTATGAGTAATAAAATTTTATTTCTCTAAATATTTAACGTAATTAGGTATTTATGATTCAAACTCGAGTCATGCGCTTATATAATGATCTCTTTCTTGCTATGAATAGATGTCTATTACTAGTCTTTTTCCATATTCCTTTGAGATTTTGAGTCCCATGTTAAGATCATTGAAACCATAGAAAGTGGGAAAAAAAGTCGTTGGGCCGGGGAAGTGTCACTCCTCACTAACCACCTAGTTGTCTAGCAAGGTTAGTTAGTGATGCCATCTCCACAAAAGAAAAAGAGCAGCTGCAACCATAGTTACCACGGCGAGACCCACACATAACATGTCCAATCTCCCTTCTGCCCTCACCTTTCCTTCTTTCCTCTCTTTTTTTCTCTTCAAAAAAACTCTATACCCTTCTCCACACTCTTCCTTCCTCTTCTTCTTCCACTTTCTCTCACCCTCCAACACACTTCGTAAAATTACCAAACTGTCCCTCCCGTTCATCTGTACCCCATCCACGTCCTCCATCTGAAAACTAATTTCTTTTATTTGCATCTCAGTCCCCCACGTCACCGCCACGCTACACAGCGCCGCCACCTCCGCCGTCGCGAACCGCACCACCACCTCCCCGCTCAGCCAGTGCTTCTCCAACGCCACTACCTTTCCACTAGAGACATCCACCGCGCGTTTCCCCGTGGGGTCCACCAAAATCCACGTCAGCCTCAGGCTTTTTTCCAGCTCCCGACACGTGTCCTTGTCGACCGGGTACTTCACCCCCGTTTTCACCGCGTGCTTCGGGTCGACCAGGTCGATTCTGAAAGGCGAGCACCGGAACCACCCGGTCACGGTTTCGGTCTCCACTACCTTGGAGAATAAGAGGCTCTCGTTGTGGAAGAGATCAACGGCTGAGATGAGTTCCGGCGTGCGGTTAGGATCGTTTGAAGAAAAAGTAGTTTTATTGGAGGAAAGTGAGTGCGAGGAGGGGAAGGAGTCGGCGAAGAAAGAGCGCGCGCCATTGGGGAACGTGTCGATGGCGTGGCGGACTCGTGGAGCGAGGGTGGAAGGCCACGTGGCGTGGCAGGCGTTGACCCAGAGGGGGTCGTGGGAGGAGAGTGAGTGGAATTGGGAGCACGTGGCTGCGGCGGAGGCCAGGGCGGGGCCGGGGAGGCGCGTGAGGATGTGAGTTTGGATTATGTCGGGGTGGATGGCGGAGAGCGCGGTGCTCTCCGCCGCGTTAGGGTCGTCCCCGGGAGTGGAAGGCATGGGGAGATGTTTGTTATTTTTTAAGTTGAGGTTTGGGCTTGTGTGCGTGGGAATTAGGAAATGTGACTTATATATAAAAACGTGGTAAGAGGAGGGAACCTTGATGAATAAGATAACAAGAGGAATTATAGTACGTGGCTAGTTGAGAAGTGCTTT
Source organism: Glycine tomentella (assembly GCA_007407185.1). NCBI lineage: Eukaryota > Viridiplantae > Streptophyta > Magnoliopsida > Fabales > Fabaceae > Glycine > Glycine tomentella. Next base: position 3,150,050 of record PYAF01000329.1, read on the forward strand.
TAGTTGTAGAGAGTAATGATATTCCACTTCCCATGAAATGGAGTGATGACAATATATCACATGGAAGGAAAAATAACAATAAAAAGTGATAGATATGATAATGATAGTATTTAACACGATGAAAACAAAAAAAAATATTAGAATAAATTACAACAACATTTTATAATTTATTTATAAGTTTTTATCAAATTATACATAATTTTATTATTTTTAATTTCTATATTAACTTTCTTTTAAGTATGAATACACTATACTAATATTTCTTATATGTTTGACAACATTAACATTCTTTTACCACTCCTCAAATCTCAAATGTATACTAACATTCCCTTATAAGGGAGATAAATGCAATGATAAAAAACGAAGTATTTATGTAATTAAGTAAAAAATCTTAGAAAATATTATTATAATTTATTCTAAATATTATGATGTAAAATGAATGGATGATAAATATTTTTTAATATAGTAATTCGTAACATATTTTACTATTAGTGAAAATGTATTAAAAATTGTAAATGAAATTCATCAAATAAGAATAAAAATTTACAAAATTCTGTGATTTTAATAAACTTAAATCAATAACAAAAAAAATATTTTGAAAATGTATTACTGGTGTTTTTCATGAGCTTTTTTTTTAATTCATAGAGTTCGAATTTTCATGAGTCGTTTGTTAATAGTGGAGAATTAATTATCCTTTTTAATAAATTATAGTCAAAATTAATTTAAATATATTTTAATTATATTTAATAGTAGTCCTACTTTAAAATTAATATTGTGAGAATGGATTCTATATAATCTTAAAAAAATAGACTTAAATATACTTTCCAAGGGTCCTTCACTCATTCTCAAACTAAAAGATTAATCTTTAGCATTTCCTTTTCCATTTTCTATCACATTAACGGTTTTGTGGATGAATAATTTTTATGAAAAACTTTGACTAGTCATTTAGTGAAATTCATTCTTTTTAATTATGTTTTTTTTTTATTTACAAAGTTGAAATTCAAAATCTTATTTTAAAAAATGATTTATTGATATACAGTACAATTTATCATTTTAAAAGAAAACATGATAAGTGACAAATAGATATTCCATGGAAACATCACTTTCGGTAAGGAAAATAGAAGTATAGAATTACAATAAGGTGAGAGCAGGTAAATATATGACCCAAGTGAATCAAGCGAAGCCGTCCAAATTCGTTTTATCTAAGCAACTTTGTATAGCTAAAAATACATTCTTCATTATGTCACTTGGGCCACTTTATTTACCGGAACCTGCAACATGGGATCTTGAGACTGTGCTGAAACAGTAGTTTATGTCGCGCCTCGCTAGCTAATCCATCCAAATTAAGAATAGCTTGTCCTAGAATGTTGACTTCATCAGGATTTAATTCTCTCATTCTCCTCTCCATTTCTCCATTAAGATTTAGGATGGCAATTAATATTTAGTAGGGTCGAGCTAAGTTATGATAATAGTATAGTACTAATTTGTGTATTTGTGTTTAAACAAAAAAATCTTATATTCGAGCTAAGAAATGATAGTACTAGACACAACACCAGTATGAGTAATATTAATTTTGTTTTAAAAAATGAAAATGAATATAAGTATGTATTTATCCACTCATTCTTGTATCCGTTTTCGTTCCCATACCCGATACATATATTTATTTTAATTGCTCTTACTTTAATTATGCTTATTATGCTTTTACACTTTTAAAAGACTAAAACCCTATTTGATTTATGCTCTTTCTTTCAAGTCTCTTGAGTGCCTTCTATCTTTTGTAGCCACCACCGATTTCGCCCATCCGGCCTTCTATCTCAACTGATCGGTATTGCTGCTCGTTTCTCCGGCTGACGTTGTTGTTCATCTTTCCGTTCTAATGTTATTGTTCATCTCTTTGTTCTGATGTCAAATTAAAAAGATATTAATAGAAAAAAAAATTCATAAGAAAAATAGATTTTTTAGTTGATATTTGCTTAATTTCCTTCAAGTAGTGGATCTTATCTCTAATTTTATACATAAAATCAATAATAAATATTTTTATTAAATTAATTATAAATAATTAAAAGTTAGATATTTAAATAATTGTGTAAATTTGTCCCTTAGACCCTCAAACAAATAAAAATAGGAGTTTAACTTTGATGTACTATCAATATAAAAAAATTATACACTGTCCGTCAACTATAAAAAAAATCTTGATAAATATAAATTTTAAGAAAACTATTATAAAATTCACGAATTTATCATTCTTCACCAAAAAATAATTTTATCATTTATCATACATGATAATTTTTTTATTAAATAGTAATATAAAATTCATTTACATTATCAATGTATAAACTATTTATTCTAAAACCTAACATGCTAGACAGTTTTAAATTAAAAAATTGGAGGCCCGAGGCTCTCCCTCTTGAACGAGTGCATCCATCAATGAATATGATGTATCAAGAACAAAAAGATAAATTGAAAAGTAAAATAAATAAAGAATATCATTACTCATGTCTCATGATGAGATTTTTTTAGTAAGATAAAGGGAAAGAAAGATACACAATACAATTATTCATGTATAGTCAAGATAAAAGGTCCAACGATAATTTGAGAGCATGATGAGAGTTTATAGGAAGAACAAGCTGGACAGAAACTCTTTGGTAGGAGTCTCAGCCATAAAAAAAAAAAAAAAATCAACAAAAATCTCCGTTGAGATTTGAGAGAGAACACCTGCAGATATCAGTTTTAATTTCTAGCTATGACATAAAGTTTTCTAACAGCATCAGTATTTAGCAGTGTATGTATGACTATAAATTTGTATTTTTCTTTTAAAAAACTGGGTAGGATAACTTTGATGACGCTTGGAATTAATATTTTCCATCAAATGAACAATAACATTGAAGACTTAGAGTTGGTATTGGATTGTGACTCTGGTGTCATCATAATCGCTGTTGGAGCCTTGGAGATATCGCTACCCCTTTGTCACAGAGATAATTAGGAGAATTAGTTTTTTTTTTTAAAGAAACAAAAATAGTATTTTATATAAAAATATAATATTTATTACTATTTTTTATCAGCTATAATATTTATTATTATATTTTTATTGTAATTTTCAAGAAAATAATTTATTAATTTTAATTAATATTCTTAAAACATTTTATAGATCATTATTTAGTTTCAAGTTTAAATGATGATAGAGTTTGTCATTTTATTGATCCCGACACAAAAAATTGAAACGATTATACATGAATATTCTAGGGTAGATATGTTTTATAGGTACAAGGTGTCATAATAACTATTATTTTAAGAGGTTGATTAAAATACATTGATAACATTAATGTTTTTTTACATTATTATTTATTCAATAATTGTCATATTGTTGTAATTATTTTTAAAATTATATTTAAATTTTATAATTACATGATGATATAATTTTTTATACTAATATGAATCAAAGTTAAACTTTTTATCTATATAAATCATACAAATCTATCAAGTACCTACCCTAATATAAAATTCTTCGTAATTCAAATGATTGAGGTGTGATTAGATATGACAACAGGGTTGAACCAGATGGTTTCAGATAAGAGTTACTAGCTATCTGTTTTGTTAGATGAATTTTTTTTTGTCCATAATCATTTGGTAACTTACCGGAACACTATCTATGAAATATTGTGGTATTTGTAATTAAGTATCAGCATGCATCTACTGTCTAAAAATAAAATGAAATAAAATAATTAATTTAACCATTTTTAACCCCACAATAATAAGAAAATAAATATAGTTACCACAAATTCATATTTGAAATAGCAAGTTGAACTTAGATTGTTAACTAATGGTGATTTCAACTTCGTACACTGAAATTCATGACTACAATCACCAAAGGCTATATTTGATAGGGAGAGAAAAAATAGAGGGAGGGAAAATAGGTAGAAAAGAAAAGAAATGAAAAGAAATAGATTAAAAATAAAGGTTGTTTAATAGAATAAAAATAAATATTTCAATTAAAATTGTTTAATAGGTAAAAAAGAAAAGAAAAAGAAAATTAATATTAAATAAAAGAAACATTCATGCAGCAGGATTGGGTGCATGACCAGCGTGGTTGAGCACTGTTTTGGCAAGTACTGTTCATTTCTTGCTTTTCTTCTCATTTTTGCCAATAAGTTCTTGCTGATGGGGCCCATATTTTTTTAAAATATTTTTGTGCTACTTGCCTACAAAACCGCGCAAGTACGAGCATTTCAGCTCAGCTCAATCAGTTCTGCCTTTATTTCTCCCTTTAGTCGTTATTTCTACCACACCAAACTCACGCTCAAAGAAAATAATTATCAAAGTGTCAACACCTGTATCATAATAACAAGTCATTATTAGTTAAAATTGTGATTGCATCTTGGTACACTAAAATTCGTGGCTACAATAAAGTGAAATAAAAAATGACCAAAGTGTCAACAACTATAGAACAATAATGAGTCAAATTCATTATAACTTAATTGCCAGCATACTTCCCATCCCACCCCAAAAATATAAGACTAGGCAAAGTTTGCCAACATATATTCACTATTTGACATGAATCTATCAAGGCCAATTTATTACAAATATTATTTGCAATGGATAGAAATCTCATTGATAAAAAAGCATAAGCTAAAGTGTAAAAAAAAAAAAAAAAACAATTCAAAGCTTAAGCATAGAGATGCATTTTGAAGAAGGTTTAACTAAATCAAAGCTTAATTTAAGAATTGTCTCATATTTATAATTTGAAGACTATTTTAGCAAACTTGAAGACAATATATTGAAGAGAGAAATTAGCCCGATATTGAATACTCAAGATGCATCCGTGAGTTGGAATTTATTTGGATTGATCATTTACCTTTTGGGATGAATACTTAATTAATCCTATTTTCCATGTAATTTTTGTGCTTAATTATGAGGGAATAAGTTCATGTCTTTTTATCTTTTCTAGGTCATTTTTGAGCTTCCTATGTCATTATGATAATTAGTGGGAAGTAAATTATAGTTGAAGATAACAACATAGTGAGAAATAATTGTTAGTAGGTAATGAAGGTTCTAGTACAACTCTTAATGGGAATTCACTACATGTGTATCGAGAGTTGTTTTGTAAGTCTATAAATAGGGAACTCTTGTAAGTTTTAGAGACCAAAAATTTAGATTGATCAATTTTTTTAAAAAATCGGCGAATCCAATAATATAGATAATAAAGATAGGAAAAACAAGTACCAGTTACAAATAAGCCTGCCGTTATAACATATTTCCATCCAAGAGAGGAAAAAATATTGAATAACCGTATTAGGGACAAACCCAAAAAAGCATAAGACTTTCCTTATATAAACAGAACAACTACCCTGAACTACTACCAGAATACAAACCGTGAGAAAATAGGAACCAAACAACCACTCACTTTCACCACCCCCTCCTCACACATATGAAAGACCCCATGAGCTATTCAACCAATCAGACACATAGAGGTGTTGTAATTCCATTGCACAAATGAATATTTAGAAGAGGGGTATTTATTGTGAAGTCAAGACCATGCAATGAATTTGATCTCATTCATCATCAATTTCCAATCCACGAGTGCTTGCTGAAAAATATATTTGTTTCTCTTATTCCATATACACAGCAGAACAACACTCCAAATAGACTTCCACACTTCCAATTCATACTTAGACCTTCCCAAACATGTTATGTTCCAGAAATGACCTTCCAACGTAGCAGGGTTGACCGTGCCAAAGTTCGAAGATATCCACGAATAACATTCATTCCAAATATTGCTCACAACACAATATAATAAGAATAAGTGTTGAACACTCTCAGGTTGCAGTTGGCAGAAATGGCATAGTCTTTCTGAATCAAGCACAATGATATTGCATTTTTCATATTATCATGAGTTGGTAAGAGATTTCTCAAGGCCCTCCAAAGGAGCATGCCAACTTTATTTAGAATTATGAGTCTCCAAAGATCCATGTAAATGTTTTTTGGTTCTTCAACTAAGCCTGCAGCTAGAAAAGCTTTGTATGTTGTATTTGTTGTATATGCTCTATAAGGGAACCACTTCCAAATCCAATAATCTAAGCAAGAATGGTATACATGCACAATGTCCAAAACAAAAAACAAATTCTTAATGAGGACATTCCCCCACTCAAAGGTTGTCCTCCTCCAAGATAATTCCTAGCACCATTTCTCACCTAACCACAAACCCAAACATCCAATAGATTTTCCTTATGATTTGAGATAAGGAATAACTTAGGGAATAAAGATGCTAAACTTTTCCCCCCTAACCCACTCATCTAACCTAAATCTTGTTTTGTCCCTAACCCCAGTCATCCATACAAGTCTCTTCTCAAACCATTTTCTTAATTAAAATCCCCACAAACACTCTTTAGATCTCTCCATCATAATGACTCACTAGGCAACTCTCTCTCCCTTATAAGCTCTTGCCAACCTCTATATTTTGAAATAAGAAGTTCTCTCCATAAGCCTCCCTTTTGGTGAAAGAGATTCCACCTCCACTTACCCAACAAAGCCTCATTAAGAGTTTTAAGTTCTTAACCCCTAAACCACCCCCTTCTTGCTTTTACAAATATCTATTGCATATAGGGGGAGTAACAAGAAGAATAAAGCTTATGATTTAGAAGAAAGTTTATAGCTTTTCACATGCCTTGAAGATTGTAATTCAAATGAAGTGTATGAGAGGCCAATCTTTTGATTCTTGCATTGCATGCACATAATCATTAACATGCTTAAATGTTTTCATTAAAATATCAAAGTTACTCACACTTTGAAAAAGGAATTAATTGAGTAATGTTTTTGGAAAAATGTAAATTCGTTTTTGTAATGTTTGTTATTTGATGCTATTGTAAAAGGGTCCTTTGAAGCTTATGCTAGAGTAGTGTTCTCTAGGGAAGAACATAGTAGTGTTCTCTAGTTCTTGTTCACTAGAAGTCTAATATGGTTTTAGATTTCTATTCTTTATCTAGGGTTGATAAAGAGAGTTTGTTATGAAGCTTGTAAGAACTGTAATTTATAATAATGAAACTCTAATCTAGTGTTAATTAGAAGAAACTTGATGTAGCTTCTTTTGAAAAGTGAACCAGTATAAATTCTTGGGTTGCTTTTCTATTCCTTCGTCTCTATCAGTTATCATATTCATTTGTTCTTGGTATTATTATCATTACTCAACAAGTTCTGTTTTGAGCTATTGATTTCTTGAACTGAGTGATTTGATTGATTAAAAACATTTTTGGTTTAAAAGTGATTAAGATCCTTTAACTCTGATTTTATAAATATTTTTTTAAAATACTAAGATCAAACCAATTCACCCCCTCTTGGTTATTGTGGGTATTCTTATTGTTTTCAATTGGTATCAGAGCAGGTTCTTGAGTGTTATTCAAGATCACTATCTTTCTTTAAAAGAAAATGAATACCACACAAATTACCTTCAAGGAAAGTGTCTCCCTCAATCGTCCTTCAATGTTTGAAGGATAGCACTTCAGTTTTTGGAAAAATAAAATGAAAATATTTATTCAATCAAATGACCCAGGTGCTTGGAATGCTATAAAAAAAGGCCCTGTTATTCCTATAAAAACTGTTGGTAATGATATGATTCCCAAAGAATGAGATGAAATGACAGATGCTGAAAAGAGAGTTGTCCAATATGATTTTAAAGCTAAGAATATGATTACTTCTGCACTTTCCTCTCATGAATTCTTTAGAACTTTAGGTGCACAAGTGCAAAAGAAATGTAGGAAATGTTGGAGATAACTCATGAAGGTACGAATGAAGTAAGAAGATCAATAAAACATGTCTTAATGCATAAGTATGAAATGTTCAAGATGAACACCACTGAAAGCATATCTCAGCTTCAAACAAGATTCACTCATATAGTTAATCATCTTCTTGGTCTTGGAAAGATCTTTGATGCTGAAGAGATGAACACCATGACAACCAAAGGTGACTGATAGAGTGCTTTTAGTTGAGTATTTTTCTATCCTTCTTAGCTTATTTGACCTCTCTTGGACCTTTATTTTCCTATTCTAATTCAGTTTTTGGCCTAGGCAAGTAAGTGGGCTTAATTGCTAATTGTTGCGTATTTTCGGATTTTTGGCTCACTTGATGTATCTGACTTGTGCAGGACCTATAGGGTGCTACCAATCTCTGAATGGAGCATTCTAGGAGTCCCTGGAAAGATAACGAAAAGATCTACAAGTTTGATAGAAATAGACCGAGGCCAATTCTGTCATTTAGAGGGTCATTTTAAGCTTTGAAGTTAGCACCTCTGCACTTGTAATTTTGGGCTGCGAATTTGACTTTCATGGTTGCAAATAGCAAATAATTAGATTGTTGGGCTTGTTTATAGCCCATTTTATTTTCAGAACTCAGTCACTACATATATTAATGACTTTAGTGAAACTTGGGCACCACTCTTTACATTCAATAAAAATAGTTTTTACTTTTCTTTCTTTTAGTTTTTAGGATCAAACTCTTGTTCTTTATTTTCTCTCATTTGTTCTTCATTGTTCTTCATCTTCTCCATTTTCATCTTGCTATCCTTTTATTTTACTGCACTCATTTCATGGGACTTTCCATGGTGATGATCATGGGAGGTTAAATCATCAATCAATCCAAGAATCCAACCCAAGCACAAGGAGAATTGGTGTTCTGGTTTAGTATTTCAAATTCTATTTGAATGTTCATCTTCTTCTTCAATTGCTATTTTGTTTTCATGATTATGAATGCATTTAGGATTGAAAGCGGATTAGGTTATGGATTCATGCCTAATTTTGAATATTAATCACAAAATAATTGGATGATATTTCAATTAGGGTTGTGGTTTCAATTAAATTAGGGGTTAATTCGATTGAACAATTTCTAATGAGATTGAATGAATGTTCATGATAGGATAAATTTCTGAGAATGATGATGATTCGAATTGCTTGGTTTGGTGAATTGGATTGATGCTTCTCTAATCTGTTTTACTCACTTGTTGATAATCTTGTTAATTTCTGCATTGTTCTTTAATTTTAGTTTACGTTTTTGCAAGTTTTCCTTACGCACATAAACTGTTTGATAAAATCTCCCTCTCTATTATTAGTGATTTGAAGCTAGAACCATATTGATAAGTGTCTCTGAGCCGACCTAGGTTAATCCTATTCTATAGAATTAGCTTAGTAAAATTGTTTTGGTGCGTGTCGACAAGTGTTTATCAGTGACAGCAATCAAAGAATCAAAAGATCTATCCAAAATGTCCATGGTTGCACTTTTTGGTAAACTTCTTGAGTATGAACTTGAAATGTCACAACTAACCAATGCAGAAGATGCAGAAAAGAAACAAAAAAGCATAGCTTTGAAAGCTGCATCCTCAAAGATGGAAGACTCAAGTGAAGAAGATGAAGAGGACAACATGAATCTAATTATCAAAAAGTTCAGCAAGTTCTTGAGAAGAGACAACAAAAAGTTCACAAAGAATAACAACAAAATGAGTGACAACAATTTCACTTGCTTTGAATGTGGTAAGCCTGACCACATTAAATTTGAAAGCTCTATCTTTTTGAAAAAACAACAAGGTGAAAGCAAGATAAAGAAAAAAAGGAAAGTCTAAGAGAGCCTACATGGCTTGGGAAGACAATGAGTCAACAACTTTTGAATCATCAACTGAAAAGGAAGAAGCAAATATGTGTCTCACTTCCACCATAAATGAAGATGATGAATCCTCAAGTGCTAAAACTGAGGTAAATTTTGAATTTGATCAAGTTGTTGATGCTTTTCAAGAAATGCATGAAGAGGCTCAAAAGCTTGCAAAATCCAATAATAGGCTAAAAGAAAATCTTAGATGGTATGTCACAAAAATTGCAGAATTGCAAACTGAGATTTGTAACTTGAAAGAAGAAAAAGAAAAACTTGTTTCAAGTTATAAAATGAATGGATGTGTATGTGCTTCTTCTTCATCTAATGTTGACAAATACAATGACTTGCAAAAAGAGTTTGATGAGTTCAAAAAAAGTCAAGGTGAAAAACATATGGTAATACTTTCAGAAAATAAGTACTTGGTTGATCTCTTGAAAAGGCTTTATAAAGGAAAATGCAACTTGGCTGAAATGCTAAGTGTGCAAAAATATGCTAGAGATACTTTTGGATTGGGTTACAAACATGGATCAAAACCTTATGAAAAAACCAAGTTTGTGCATCCAAAACAGAAATATCAAAAAGTTGTTTCAAAACCAAGGTTTAATCACATGACTTATTTTGAAAGAGCATCAAAAACAGTAACTTATAACTATTGTATGAAGAAAGGTCACACATCTAATAAATGCTATGCTAGGAGATTCTATGTGCCAAATGGAGAATGCATTTGGGTACCAAAGAAAAGGAGAATAACTAACCTCTATGAACCCAATCTTAATTGGGTACCTTCCTTTATAAATTGATTTGAATTTTGCAGTATGTCTAAGAGCAAGATCTTCATTATGGTATCTTGATAGTGGATGCTCTAAACATATGACTGGTAACATATCAATGCTTACGATTTGACTCTTAAAGATGGTGGATTTGTCACATATGAAGACAACAACAAAGGGAAGATAATTGGAGAAGGAAATATAAGAGACAGTTTCAAAATCATGATCAGAAATGTTCTTTGTGTGGAAGGTTTAAAGCACAATCTTCTAAGTATAAGCCAACTTTGTGATAAAGGGTTCAAAGTGTCATTTAATGATAGTTGTTGCATGATATGTGATGGACAAAATGGTGAGATAATTCATATAGGTAAGAGAAAAGGTAATATTTATTTACTCTCCATAGATCATGCATTCTTTTACAACACTTCTTGCCTAATAGGTAAAATTGATGAATCTTGGCTATGGCATAGAAGAGCAAGTCACATTAACATGCATCATATGAACAATCTGATTAAAAAGGATTTAGTCATTGGCTTACCCAAACTCAAGTTTGAAAAGGACAAATTATGTGATGCTTGTCAAAAGGAGAAACAAACAAAAAATTCTTTTCAAAGTAAAAATGTTGTTTCTACTTCAAGACCCCTTGAATTACTTCACATAGATTTGTTTGGTCCTTCTAGAACTATGAGTTTAGGAGGTAATTACTATGAGCTTGTCATTGTTGATAGAACATCTCAACAAAATGGTGTTGTGGAGAGGAAAAATAAATCTCTTGAAGAAGGTGCAAGAACTCTTCTTAATGAGACAAATTTGCCTAAATATTTTTGATCTGATGCTGTAAGTATAGTTTGCTACACTTTGAATAGATTACTAATAAGGCCTATTTTAAAGAAAACTCCTTATGAACTATACAAAGGTAGAAAACCAAATATTTCTCATTTAAGAGTATTTGGCTGAAAGTGCTTTGTTTTAAATAATGGTAAAGAATCACTTGGAAAATTTGATGCTAAAGCTGATGAAGTCATCTTTCTTGAATATTCATTACATAGCAAAGCATATAGAGTTTTTAATAAAAGAACCTTGTGCATGGAAGAATCAGTACATGTTATTTGTGATGAGTCTAAACCCTTCAAAGAGGAAAAGAAGTGTGATATTGATACAGGTCCTTTGAAGGAGTTCATTCAGCTTAATGATTCAATGGATAAAGAAAAAGAAGAACCAATTGCTGAAGCTAAACAATCAACACCAGTCCAAGAGCCAAAAGATTGGAGAACTACAATAGATCTCTCTCTTGACAATATCATTGGTGAAGTTTCAAAGGGAGTATCTACTAAATCATCATTGAAAAATCTTTATTGTAATATGGCTTTTGTTTCACAAATAGAACCTAAGAACATTGATCAAGACTTAATTGATGAACATTGGATGCATGTCATGCATGATGAATTGAATCAATTTAAGAGAAATGAAGTTTGGGAACTTGTTCCTAGACCTTCTTCTCTCAAACCTATTGGCACTAAATGGGTTTTTAGAAACAAACTTGATGAGAGTGGAATCGTAGTCAGAAGCAAAGCTAGATTGGTTGCAAAAGGTTACAACCAAGAGAAAGACATTGACTATGAGGAAACCTATGCACCAGTTGCAAGATTGGAAGCCATTAGATTATTACTTGTATATCCATGTTTAATGGATTTTAAACTTTTTCAAATGGATGTTAAAAGTTCTTTCTTAAATGAATATATTGAGGAGGAAATCTATGTGGAGCAACCTCCTGGTTTTGTAGATTTTAAATATCCAAACCATGTTTTCAAACTTAAGAAAGCTCTTAATGGTTTAAAACAAGCTCCAATGTCTTGGTATGAGAGATTAAGCAAATTTTTGCTTGAACAATCTGTCACAAGAAGACATGTTGATAAAACCTTGTTCATCAAAAGGCAAAGCAATGATATCTTATTAGTTTAAGTGTATGTTGAATATATAATTTTTGGTTCAACTAATCAATTGTTGTGCAAAGAATTTTCTAAAATCTCTATGCAGAATGAGTTTGAAATGTCAATGATGAGGGAGTTAACATTCTTTCTTGAACTTCAAGTGAAGCAAATGAAGAATGAGACATTTCTAAATCAAACCAAGTATTGCCTTGAAGTGATCAAAAAGTTTGAAATGGATAAAAGCAAAGATGATGCAACCCCAATGGCAACATCAACTTATCTTGATTCAGATGAAAAAAAAAGAAAGTTGATGAGTCAAGATTTAGAGGAATGATTGGATCTTTATTGTATTTGACAGCTAGTAGACCAGATATTATGTTGAGTGCGTGTTTATGTGCAAGATATCAAGAAAATCCCAAAGAATCTCACCTCACTACAGTCAAAAGGATCCTCAAATATCTCAAATCAACACCAAAAGTTGATTTTTGGTATCCTAAAGGTGCATCACTTAATTTAGTAGGATATTCTGATTCTGACTTTGCAGGGTGCAAATTGGATAAAAAAAAAAAGCACTAGTGGAACTTGTCACCTACTAGGCAGCTCACTGATATCTTGGCATTGCAAGAAGCAATCTTGTGTTGCTTTATCAATAGCTGAAGTTGAGTAAATCTCTGCTGGAAGTTATTGTGCTCAAAATCTTTGGTTAAAACAACAATTACAAGATTTTGGTGTATAATTAAAAGAAATACCTCTGTTATGTGACAACACAAGTGCCATCAACATTTCCAAGAATCCAATAATGCACTCAAGGACCAAACACATTGAGATAAGACATCATTTCCTTAAAGATCACATCCAAAAAGGTAACATCAAAATTGACTTCATTGATACTCACCATCAATTAGCTGATATATTCACTAAACCTTTGGCTAGAGATAAATTCTATACTCTTAGAAATATGCTAGGTATCCTTGATGAGTCTAACATTTGCTAGCATGCTTGCCTTGTGCTTATTCATTGGAAATAGCTTCTTACTTGTGCAATCATCACATGTGCTTTCAAAATTTAAAAATATGCTACATAAATACCATTTATTCTGATATTGCTACTGGAATAATCGATTAACGCATATATTAATCGATTAAATGAACTTGAAACATGGCTAAGAATGAAATTTGTACTTATGTAATCGATTACACAACCAGGATAATCGATTATTCTTCATAGAAAATAATTCCAGAAAATGAATTTCTCTGGAATAATTGATTCAGCCATTGATTAATCGATTACTCAGCCTAAAAATTCTTTTACAAATATTCAATTCACCGGAATAATAGATTACAATGAATGGTAATCGATTAAATTGATTGAAAAAATTGTGTGAAATTCAAATTCTCTCTGTATTAATCGATTACTTGTCGAAATAATTGATTACATCTTCTACAGCAATTGATTTTGTTTACGAATTAATCAATTACATAAGCATATAATCGATTATTTATGGAGTTACTGCAAAATCTGCAAGATTTTCTTAAAATTTGTAACTGACCAACTGCCACCTAATTCAAATTTGAATCTTCTGTGCTTTAAAGTTAGTAGGTTAATTCGAAATAACTATTACTCATTTCAAATTTGAACTTTGGAGCCCAAAATCTTCTACAACCTATGTTCAAAGGAGAAATCACACCATTATCATCTTCAATCTTAAGCACTATTGTGTTTTTCTTTCTTCCTCTGAGTCCAGAAACTCTGTCCTGTAGCCTTTCCTTCCATATTCACTATGTCTGCACCTAAGAGATCCAAATCCTCTAAGAGAAAGAGTGTTGAAACCTCTAACCCTTTTGTGAATAGATTAGATCATTGGTTTCCTGTTGAAAGAAACAAAATGACCTACCTTCAGTTTAATGCCTCCAAACTCATTTGTCCTCCCAAACACCTTGACCTTAACTGGTTTATTAGAGAAGGTTTTCAATTCCCTGCTATGATTGAAACCCAAGGATTGAGAAATTTTGTTGAGATGAAGGGTACATTTTACTCTGAATTAGTGAAGGTGTTCTACACCTATGCTAAGTCTTCTGTGGATGAGACACTTTTGTCCCAAGTTAATGGAGTAGCCATGGAAATTACTCCTGAAGTCTGGGAAGCTATTGCTGGTATTTCCTTTAAAGGTGAAAGGAAATTTGATGAAGAGGCTGAAGATGAAGGCCCTGCTCAACCATCTTAGAGTCCATTTGAATCACTTATGATTCAAAAGATGGATGCCTTATTGTCCCTACATCATGAGCACAGGGCTGCGACTAATTCATCTTTGGAAGAGATGAAATCTAGGCTAGAAAACATAGAAGCTAGGCTTGTCCTTGATGATTTTGATAAACTAGCTTAGGTTTCTTGTATTTCCTCTTAATGCTTTACTCTTTTTTTTTTTTTCTTTTCTTTGATTAATGTACTGTCTTTCCCTTTTCATTAATGAAATTTTAATTTCTCCTTCTCGTTATTCGCTATGCTATCTTTTTGTCTTTAATAAGCCAAATAGGGGGAGAAACATTGATTGATATCCAAAGATCAAACAAACTTTGTTTTGTTCTCTGTTTTGCTCTGTTTTTACAAATTAAAAACTGACAAAGTTATCTAAGTCAGGGGGAGCATACTAATGAAAGTAAATGATTAATGTTTATGCAAACATATCTCTTAACACTTGTTCTTGGCAAAGAGGCTAATTTGTTTTCAGGTTAACAAAGTTCAAGACTTTTGTTTTCATCACTCAAAGTACTTCAAAAATCAAACACATAGTCAATCTAATATTTGGCATGTTCAAAGCCAAAAAGGGGGAGATTGTTGGATATAGGGGGAGCAACAAGAAGAATGAAGCTTATGATTTAGAAGAAAGTTTTGAGCTTTTCACATGCCTTGAAGATTGTAATTCAAATGAAGTGTATGAGAGACCAATCTTTTGATCCTTGCATTGCATGTACATAATCATTAACATGCTTAAATGTTTTCATTAAAATATCAAAGTTACTCACACTTTGAAAAAGGAATTAATTGAGTAATGTTTTTGGAAAATTGTAATCCTACTGTTTTAATCGATTACACAACGATTTAATCGATTATTTGGTTTGTGTTTAAAATTGGAAAAGCTTTGATGAACATATTAATCGATTACACAACTCTTGTAATCGATTACATAGTGAAAAATGAATGTTGTGCATTGCTGCTTTAATCGATTACCGTTAATCGTAATCGATTGCATAAGCTATTTTGAAAAGGCTTGTTTCACTGCTTTAATCGATTACCATAAATTGTAATCGATTACACAAGCTACTTTGAAATAAAATTTCTCTGATTTAATCGATTACTGCTCAGGTTAATCGATTATTTTGTTCGTTGTGAAACCTAGAATGGAGCCTTGAACACTTTAATTGATTAAGTGACAATTTAATCGATTACATAAGTCATTTTAATTGATTATTTAGCGCATGTAATCAATTACAGACTATTACAAAAAGTTGTTATAAATAAGAAAAAGGCTTGTCTTGAAACTTAACTTGAATACTTCAAATTTTCTGAATATACACAAGCTTTCTCAAAGTTAGAAAGTGATTTTCTGGGTTAACTAAGTTATTGTCCCACTCTTTAATCTTCATAGGTATTGAATGATTTCTTTGGTAAGAGATTTAAAAGAAGTTTTGGAGAGCATGGTCTAAAATTCTTTTTCTGCAATTCAACTCTGATTGGTAACTCACATGCATTCATATTCATTGGATCATCAGGTTGTTTCTCTCCATTATCTTTGGTTGTAAATTCGTTTTTGTAATGTTTGCTATTTGATGTCATTGTAAAAGGGTTCTTTGAAGCTTATGCTAAAGTAGTGTTCTCTAGGGAAGAACAGAGTAATGTTCTCTGGTTCTTGTTCACTAGAAGTCTAATAGGGTTTTAGATTTCTATTCTTTATCTAGGGTTGATAAAGAGAGTTTGTTATAAAGCTTGCAAGAACTGGAATTTATAATAGTGGAACTCTAATCTAGTGTTGATTAGAAGAAACTGGATGTAGTTTCTTTTGAGAAGTGAACCGGTATAAATTCTTGGGTTGTTTTTCTATTCCTTCATCTCTATTAGTTATCTTATTCATTTGTTCTTGGTATTATTATCATTACTCAACAAGTTCTGTTTTGAGCTATTGATTTCTTGAGCTGAGTGATTTGATTGATTAAAAGCATTCTTGGTTTAAAAGTGATTAAGATCCTTTAACTCTGATTTTATAGATAATTTTTTTAAATACTAAGATCAAACCAATTTGCCCCCCTCTTGGTTATTCTAGGTATTCCTATTGTTTTCAATATCATCCTAAGCAACCAAGAAATTTTTTTATTTTCCTCATTTCCCCCCGAAAGGAACCTCCTTTGAATCCCCTCTAATTTCACACCTTTTACCCTTTTCATTTTGAAAAAAAGATAGAAAGAATAATGGCAAGGAAGTCAAAACAAAATTGATCAAACAAATCTTTCCCGCAAATGACATTTGCTTGTTTTTTCCAAAGAGCCAATTTTTTCTTGAATTTTTGGATGACGGTTGGCTACATATCCATCTTCCTAGGATTATCTCCAATAGGAATACCTAGGTAGACAAAAGGCATGAACAAGACTTTACAATTCAAGAAAGCGACATATCTTTTCGCCACCCCATCCTCCACAACAATCGAACTACAAAAACTTTTATAAAAGTTTACTTTCAATCTGGATACCAACTCGAACATACTTAAAGAATGTTTTGATGGTAAACACATTTTTCACATTTGCCTCTCCAATGAAAATTGTGATGTCGGCATATTGTAGCAAGCTAATGTTACATCCATTGTCTCTAACCACATATCCTTCAAACATCCTTTTTTTCCCACCATTTCCCTCATTAAACCACCAAGCTCTCCCGCCACCACCAAAAAGAGAAAAAGAGTCAAAGGATCTCCTTGATGAAGCCCTTTTTGGCTCTTGAATTCTTGGGATGGGATACCTTTCACCAAGACGGAAGACCAAGAAGACTCAAAACAAACCTTAATTCGTTTCACCCATATATCATGGAATCCCAATCTTTGTGACATATAAAGAAGGAGATCCCATGCCACCGAGTCTTAGGCCTTTTTCAAAGTCCACCTTGAATAGAAGACAAATTATTTTTCTTCTCTTCGCATCATCCACCATTTCATTTGCAACTAGAGCACTATGTAGGGGTTGTCTTCCATCAAGGAAAGCGCTTTGCCTAAGATCAATCACCTTACTCAATACCATACTTAGTCTATTTGCCAACAATTTAGCCACAATTTTATAAATTCAACCCACCAAAGAAATAGGCCTAGATTAATTAAATTGAGTGTTTCTCTATTGTGAGAGCTTCTGTTTTGTTCTTGGGTTAAAGAACTTTATAATGTTGGTTCTATTGGTAGGTCGTGGTTAGGGTCACACTTTCTCTTGATAACCTTAGTTCTATCGACAGGTCGTGGTTAGAGTCAAGTTTTTCTTTCTATCCTTTACCTGTTTTTCAAGATGATCTATTAGTAGATTCATATCATTATTACTAACTAGAAAAAATAGGTAAAGTAATTTTAATAGGTACTTGTGAGTACGGATGATATGATACTCACCTTCACCCCATTAACAAACGGATAAAGAAAAAACTTGTTTAATATTTTTTGTGGGTTTTTGTTTAATACATGTTTATAATTTGTAACGGATTTTTCTTGTGGTATTGGTGGGTACAGATTTTTGTTCGAATCCTTAGTGTGATAAGGGTAGTTATGGGATTGTTTGACAAAACTAACAAATAATTTAATTCAGAGATAAAATAAGATGGAAATTTAAAGTTTAAAGTGTTTGATAAAACAAGCTCATAAGTGTAAAATAATATAAAAATACATAAAAAGAAATAATTATGATAAGATGGTAGAGATAAGAATGGGAAAAAATGTTTTGCCAAACACGCCAAATTTGATCGAATAAAATTCTAAGTTAGTAAAATGCTTACAAGTTAGTGTAAAATTACCAAGCACTCTTTCTCAATCTATTGCTTAAGCAAATTTACTAGGTACCTTCGTATCCTTCCTAAAATTGAGCATGTTAAGTTACTAAATATCAACTAATGTATACCTAAACTAAGGTATCTTCATCTGAGAATTTATTTTTATACAATAAAGTCCAATAAGTTTTACAAAGACAAGAAAGATAGGAAGTGAAAAGAAATCAGAATAACATAAGTTATGAAACAAAGAAATTAAAGAAAAATGTTATAAAAATATTTTTAAAAAGTTATTATTAAATAATATAATTCTTTTTATTTAACTTATAGCCATTGCTCTCTTTGGCCTTTAGACAACATAAAAGAACCTTTTTTGTATGACAAAATTAACAAAATCAGTACAAAGTATAATCATTTCTTACAAAGGTATATAAGTTGAATTAATTAAGAAGAATATGTCTCAAACTTTGTTTGAAAGGAACCATTATTGTACAATAATACAATGAAATTTCATTGCAAGTTCCCGAGTTCTTTTTAAGGTTTCCGTTTAGGAACAACTACGAGTTGCATGTTTAATTTTAAGATGAAGTTGACCAAAACACGGACGTGTTTCTAACCTTGAAACAATCCTTTTTATAAAATGGGCTAAAGAGAAAAGGCCCGAGAAAATGCAATATTACATGGGCTCTTATACGTAGGCCTAGCTTGTTATTTACAAGGGAGTTGCTATTGGTGATAGAGTGCTTTTAGTTGAGTAATTTTCTATCATTCTTAGCTTATATTGACCTCTCTTGAACCTTTATTTTCCTATTCTAATTCAGTTTTTGGCTTAGACAAGTAAGTGAGCATAATTGCTAATTGTTGCGTATTTTCGGATTTTTGGCTCACTTGACGTATCTGACTTGTGTAGGACCTATAGGGTGCTACCGATCTCCGAATGGAGCTTTCTAGGATTCCCTGGAAAGATAACGAAAAGATCTACAAGTTTGCTAGAAATAGCCCGAGGCCAATTCTGTCATTTAGAGGGTCATTTTAAGCTTTGAAGTTATCACCTCTGTACTTGTAATTTTGGGTTGCGAATTTGACTTTCATGGTTGTAAATAGTAAATAATTAGATTGTTGGGTTTGTTTGTGACCCATTTAATTTTTAGAACTCAATCACTGTATTTATGAGTGACTTTAGTGAAACAAAGACAGCACACTGATAGAGTGCTTTTAGTTGAGTATTTTTCTATCCTTCTTAGCTTATTTGACCTCTCTTGGACCTTTATTTCCTATTCTAATTCAGTTTTTGGCTTAGACAAGTAAGTGGGCATAATTGCTAATTGTTGCGTATTTTCAGATTTTTGGCTCACTTGACGTATCTGACTTGTGCAGGATCTATAGGGTGCTACCGATCTTCGAATGGAGCGTTCTAGGATTTCCTGGAAAGATAACGAAAAGATCTACAAGTTTGCTAGAAATAGCCCGAGGCCAATTCTGTCATTTAGAGGGTCATTTTAAGTTTTAAAGCTAGCACTTCTGCACTTGTAATTTTGGACTGCGAATTTGACTTTCATGGTTGTAAATAGTAAATAATTAGATTGTTGGGTTTGTTTGTGGCCCATTTAATTTTCAGAACTCAGTCACTATATTTATTAGTGACTTTAGTGAAACTTGGATAGCACACTTACAATTCAATAAACAAGTTTTACATTTCTTTTCTTTAGTTTTTAGGATCAAAAGCTTGTTCTTCATTTTCTCTCAATTGTTCTTCATTGTTCTTCATCTTCTTCATTTCCATTTTGCTATTCTTCCATTTTTCTGTACTCATTTCATGGGGCTTTTCTTGGTGATCATCATGGAAGGCTAAATCACTAATCAATCCAAGGATCTAACTCAAGCAAGAGAAGAATTGGAGTTCCGGTTCGGTATTTCGAATTCTACTTGAATGTTCACCTTCTTCTTCAATTTCTATTATGTTTTCATGATTATGAATGCATTTAGGATTGAAAGTGAATTAGGATTATGGATTCATGTCTAAATTTCAAATGATAATCACAAGATTAATTGAATGATAGTTCAGTTAGGGTTGTGGTTTCAATTAATTTAGGAGTAGAATCGATTGAACTGCTTCTATTGAGATTGAATGAATGTTCATGTTAGAATCAATTTATGGGAATGATGATGATTCAATTAGCTTGGGTTAGTGAATTGGATTGATGCTTTCTAATCTGTTTTACTTTACTCCTTGATAATCTTGTTAATTTTTGCATTGTT
>PYAF01000329.1:3177934-3204445 GCA_007407185.1 Glycine tomentella
CTCTTAAGCTTTAGCCTAAATATCCTTTTCTTATCCACCTTTCCCTAAGCCATTCATTACAAGCTAATAAAGTCCTTTTGATCTTTTGATGCATGTGTATTTCAAGTTGAATGAATGAGAGGTTTGTCAATGCTTGGATGTACTAGTTGCATGTGGTGTTTGAGTGTAAATACAAGCCATACACATCATGTGAGGTTGAATGCCACCCTTTGAGAGAATTCTATCACCTTGGTGCATTCTTGATTCTAAACTTGACTACTTTTTCACTATGTGCTTTGTGATCATGTTTTCATGGATTGTTTGTTACCTCAACATTATTCTTCCATCTTTCATCTCTCTCACTTTTGTGCATTGTTATGATCCATTGAAAAATATGCGTGCCTTGTTCATACCTTTTCTTTAAATTTTTGGTTTACTTTAGTTTGAATTTTTCTCTTAGTCTTTCTTTTAGTTTTGCCCAGGAGTGCAAAAGTTTAAGTGTGGGGTATTTATTGGCCCATTACGATTGCTAATGGTTTCTACCAAGGGGTTGCACCTATTTTTTTCTTCTAAAAATGTATTTTTCATAGAAACATGATTGTGTTGTACACCTGTACAACAAAATTGTGTTTATGTTATGTGATGAGGGTGCAAATAAAAAATACATCGCAAAAATATGATTTCGTTGTGTATTTTGTCAATGGAATTGTAATTCTATTTATTAAAGGGGTGAAAAAAATTAACAACAAAAATACTATTCCATTGAAACAATACAATGAAATTGTATTTTCGTTGTTCATTAGAGGGGGTGCTAAAAAAAACAAAAAAAAAGATTTTGTTGTACCTTTTTCAAAAAATTTGTATTCCCATTATTATTTCAACAACGGTGGTGTGCGGCAAGGTGATGTAGTGAGTGCGGGGTAGGGCGTGGCTCCATGGTATGGTGGGGGGTGGGTGGGAGGGAATGCAAGTGCGTTTCAACACACTGGTGGTGCAAGGGAGTTGCAGTGGACTTGCGACGGTGCAGACAAAGTTGGCTTTATGGTGGTGCAATGGTGGCTAGACAGTGTTAGAAGAGGGTCACGCCCTCGCGGATCTGGTTGCGTGCTGATGGGATCGTGGTTGTGTTGTGTGCGACTAGTGTTAGGGTTGCTGGGGTGGTGGTGATGGCTCACTAGTGATGGGTCGTTGGGAAAGGGTAGGTGAAGGAGGGGGTTGGGGATGCAGGGAAAGGGAAAGGTGAAAAAGGGTTGGGGGCGCAGGGAAGTTCAGATCTCGAGGGTGTGCATGAGGGTTGGGGGTGCAAGGAAGTGGAAGGGGATAGGGGAGGGTTTGCACTGAGAGGTAAGAGGGTCTTTTCTAAGATATGTAGAGGCCAATAGCAAAGAGAGTAAGGGTCAATATCAATTCCCTATTTACAATTGAAACATTAAATTTAGGTTGTTTCTTTTTGCACTTCCTCTTTTTTGAACCCACTTTTGGTTTTCTTTTTCTTAAATTTTTTTAAAGAGTATGTCTTACACATGTGATTATTCGACGTTTCAAAAAATAAATTCTAGAAGTATGAAAAATTTACATGCTTCAAGAATTTAATTTTTAGAAGATTTTTTTTACTTTAGATTATAATTTACTATATATTATTATTGTTGAATGAATAATTAAACAATTAAAATGATTGGATAAATAAAATATGAAATTAAAATTTAAATATTTATTATTCTTCAATTCACAATTGAGTTGCAACATGATCCTTAGTATACCTAAGGACTAAGGATAGGTAGGTCATGAAGACCTTCAACAATTGACTCAAAATGTTAATACTAATAAAAAAAGAAATGACTCATAAGCATATGGAGGGACCTGCTCAATTAATATTAGGCACTCTACACGTAAAGGAATCCCTTCTTGTTCGTCCTTAGGTGTAGAAAAAAGTTGAGTTACAACACGTTTATATGCCAAAGTTATCAATTACCTCTAGTTTCTCACCACTTTTGTAAAAAAGTGTGTCAATTTAACCTAACTCACTTTTTAGTAAGTCGAAAAATAGTCAACTCAGCTCAACCCACCATGGATTGATGAATTATGAAGGTTGATTCACCTAAAATAAAAGAATTAGAAAATGAATAAAAAATGCCAAAAAAAAATATATGAACACACATACACTATTGGTAAAATTCTCAAGCCACACACACGTTGCTCTTATTGTGTGTGTGTGTATATATATATATATATATAAAGTTTGTGAGAAAAATTGATTGATGTCACATATTTATATTATACTCAATTGTAGTGAAATAAGAAAAAGATTCTGAGAAAAAATAATTGGCATCACATATTTACACTAGACTTACTAATAGAGACTCAAAAGTAAGACTATTCACAAAATTGAGGTATTTTAAATATTGGAAGAGACAAGAGACAAGTAAGGATGCAAGATTCATATAGAGACATTAAAGTGAGTTTTTTATATAAAAAATCCCAACCCATGAGCCACAAGTTTAAGGTGAGTCGCAAGCTAAGTGACTAAATTTAATTTAACCTATAATTGTGGTGAGCTAATTTTTAGCAACCTAATTTGGCTAAAACTTGTGGTATGATGCATTGGATCACAAGTTATAACTCACATTAACAACTCTCATACTAAAAAAGAACATAACAATGATTGATATTGGATACACATGGACTAGTCTTTATGTAAAGATAGAGTTGATATTTAGTGACTTGAGAGTTAGAGACTTAGAGGTTTAATTATCATTTTTTTCATTCTTTTTACATTTAATATTTTAGTATGTATAAGGCATGACCTTCCTTTGTATCATATGTTAGTCCAATTAGCACTTGCATTGTTTTAGCAAAGCCTTAAGCATGACTTCACTTCACAACATAGGTCAATATAACTAAGACCTATGCACTTTTCAATAAAACTCTTAAGCATGACCTCACTTTGCAATGTAGGTCGACCTAGTTAAGCTTAGACCCTCTTTGCCAAAAGCCTTAGGCATGTCCTCACTTTGAAGTAGAGATTGATCTAGCTAAGTTTGAGCGTTATTAATCAAAATCCTTAAGCATGACCTTACTCTACAATAAAGGTCAATAAACCTAGGCACTTTTGAATAAAAGCCTTAGGCATGACCTCACTTCACATTAAAGCCCAATCCACTTAAGCTTAAGTTTTCTTCAACAAAAGCCCTAAACATAAGGTCACTTAGAAATGAAGGTTGGTCCAGCTAAGATTTAGGCACTCTTTGACAAAAGCCTTAGGCATGGCTTCACTTTGCAACATAGATCATTCCACCTAAAACGTAGACATTCTTTAGTATACTAGCTTGTTCTAGTTAGGATTGTAATAAGTTTAGTTGGGTTGGATTTTGAATGTTAGATTTCCGAACTAACTAAGTAGTATCATGGGATTTTTTGTGTGTATAATGACGACAATAAATATCGAACCAAAGACTCGTACTTTTACTCTAACCCACCACTAAACCCACCCTAATGGGTTTCATATCATAAGGTTTGTATTTGTTGTTTGAAACCAAAACATTTAAAAAATATAATAATTAGTGATATTCAAGTGGAAAATGAAAAAAACAACTAAGCTTTAGGTATCCAATTGATCACATGGAAAGACTTTTTTAAAAAAAAATAAATATGGGAAGAGTTAATGATGAATAAATGTGTATGAGAAATTTTAAATAATTCAAATATTTAATATTATGATAGGCATTTATTTAAAAAATATGCTATATATTAAAATAAAATTAATTAATTAATTAATAATTTTTATATTGTATAAAGTTTTTAGATTTAATATACTTAAGGAGAATACTAATAGTTAAATTAATAAAATTTAATATTATAAAATGTTAAAAAATAAAGTATTTAAATAAGCAAATCTCCTCCCTAATTATATTATGCCAATTCGTTCCCATATTGTTTTTCTTTAAGGGACATTCCCGTATTGTTAGTTCATGAACTTCTGCCAGTTTAACTTGTTAGAAAGTCAAAATCAATATTAAAAAAGGATTGGACATTTTTTGGTTACGGATTAATTTTCATGTAGTGAGTTTTTGATGAAAAATATGCTTATAATTTTTATCAAAATATTAATATAAAGTAATTTTCATCAGTAATGATTAATATTAACATTAAACATATATAATAAATATTTTTTTAACAAGTTTATTTTATACTTAAAAGACAAAATTTGAATCTTAAATTATTTGATTAAGAATCACAAATAATTGGTTACTTATAATTTATTTAACAGTGTCTTGATCGAGATTATTTTATTTTTTAAAAAAAGAAATAAAAAAATAGGCAAAGTGAAAAAAAAATGTCAGATAATAATTTGAATATGGACCGCGAGTCCACGACGCATAAACAACCCACCCCAGTGGTGGGTGGGCGTTTTCACAAGGGTAGTACTGGTGTGTGATTTCCGGGCTCTCCACGTATTCAGATAAAGCACGCTTCCTGCCACGTCAGCGTTTTCTTCCTTCTCTCTTGTTCAGTTTGGTCACGCCACAAGCTCTTCCACTCTTTCATTTCACTGTACTTTTTTTTTTCCCCCCTCTCTTTCTCTGACAGCAGCTCCATTCTCTCTCTCCGATTCTGCATCGGCTTCATGGCAGTTACACTGCGCAGCACCAACAGCAACTTTCTTCCGTTAAGGTGATCGATTTCTCTGTCTCTCTCTGTCTCTCTCTCTCTCTTGCTGGTCGCGAATTACGATTACAATTACGAGTCTTCTTCGCTGAGTGAGTGAGCGTGAAGGCACCTAGGTTTTGCGCGTAGATTACGATTGGAACGTTTGTTCGCTGTATTATACAGCATACGCTGAAACTGCTTGAGCTAATTTGTGACGATAATTGCAATTCAGGAAGTTGCCATTTCCTTGATTTTGATGCTCTTGCCTTTCGCAGCATGGAAATGTGTGTTTTTAATCGGTGAAGAATGGTTGAGAGTAGCCATGGCTTTTGATGCATGGTTTTGTTGCAAGTTCTTTAGGTGATAATGATATGGCTATGCCTATGTGTTTTAATTATTATCAAATTTGAGATATTTAGATGATAGGAGGATCTATTATTAATTGCTGTGGGTTAACAGAGCAATTAGTTAGCTATTTAAGTTCATGAGGTAATGCTTATTATAAAGGTTGGCACCAGCTCCGTGAGAAATGGCGTATTAATGTGGTTGAACTATTGCTCTTTGTTTTCATATTTATTGCATTCCTTTTGAGCTGAGTTCTTGTGTATGATTTGTTGTGTATGCGGTGGTACTAATTGCATATCATATCGATTGGCAGCTCTTCGAATTGTTGGCTTTTGAAAGGCTCCCCTTACGAAGGGAGAAAAGTGTCGGACTTACATTGCGTACTATTGAGTAAATGGGGGAGTTCAAGAAAGGGATGCCTCATACGACATGATGTTTTATCGAGCAGTAATTATGGTCTGTTGGGCTTTAGAAAATGCTATTTGGTTTTTTCTAAACCTAGAAGGGGGGTGCACCTGTTACCATTTGCCTCCTCTGATGATGGTGTGACTGTCAATGGGAGTCTCCAAGCTAGCACTGGTACTGACCTAGAAAAAATGAGGGTGAAACTGAATAGATCACTGGAAGATGAAGAGTTTTGCGATGGACTTGTCCAAGCTTTATATGATGCAGCCAGAGTTTTTGAACTGGCAATTAAAGAACATAAATCGTTCTCACGAATGTCCTGGTTATCAACAGCCTGGCTTGGGGTAGATCAAAATGCATGGGTGAAGGCACTGTCTTGTCAGGTATGGCATTTATCTTGTCAGATATTATCATGACTTTTGTTGCACAGTATTATTTGGGTCTTATCATGCGTAAAGTTCAACACGCATTTGTGAAAATAAATTTTAGACTGACAGCCTTTGTGATAGCATGTTATTCTACAGTCTAACTCATGGGAGCTTAGACAAATACAAGCTAGATGAATTGTAAAAGAAAGAAGACAATAGGTTTTATTTTGCAAGTCTTTGTTGGTTTACTGACTAAAATATGCACCAACATATGTCAATAAACAAGCACAATTATGGTTACTACATACTAAAAGAAGCTTTCCATTATTAGGCATGTTATGCATGTACTTGGGGACATCAATATTAGAGTTAATAGAGCATCTTATCAGTCATAAGCATTGAGATGGTGTTACTGTGTGTTTGTGACATTTTTATCTATAATACTAATTCATTTTTAATAACTTAAATTTGCCTGTATTTTTATCAGTAGGACAGATATACAGTGCATCAATATGGAAATCAACTAATTATCTCTCTTTTCTACTGATTATTAAAAGCATATGTTGAGATAGAAATTATTTTTTGTACACCTATTTTATAATTTCTTTTATTAGGAATGATTTGTAGCATGTAATGTAGCTCTTTTATAGTATAGTAGCAATAGAAATTGCTCCATATATAATATGTAAATTCCTTGTATATTCTGAATGAGTCCGAATTATATTTAGAAAATCTCTCCATCAACTTGGTTTCAACGCTTAGTAATTTTTGTTGTTCCATGGTTTGTGGAGGGGATATTCATATTTTCCACTACATATCACCTGATCCGACAATTGTTGGTGTAGGGGGAGAGGGTGTTGGAAAGTCCCACATTGTTGAGCTACTTGACTTAATGCCAATCAGTTTCAAGATGGAATCTAACATGGCATTAGAGTTTCGATGACCAAGTGGTCTAGAGTTTGATTCTTGCCTCCTCCATTCTTATAATTAAAAAATGTTTAATTTTAGTGCAAGGTAGGTGAGCTTATGCATTGTCCAGAAGGACTTTTGCGTTAGGGGGCATGCCTAACACGGCATAAAGGTCTATAACCATTTCTTGTGTTTCTGTGATTTGTGGAAACTGGAGAGGATCTTCATTAATTCAGTAGTTTCTGCCATGTCCAGAAGGCATGGGTGGGGGGGAGTCCCATATTGTCTACCTCAGCACTGAGGTGTGATTTATATACTTGTTGAACTACTTAACTTGATGTGGTTTTAAGATGGAATCTAATGCATTAATGTGATACAAACATTGCTTCTTGTAATATTGAAACGCATTATCACTGAAATGTGGGTCTCTCCTCCTTCTAGGCCAATCCAGTAGTGATTCAATGGTATGGTATGACTCTTCAAAGTTATCACTGCATAACTGCCGAAGGAATTGGTCTTGTTTCACCTTTTTGTATATGTTTGTAAGTAGGTGTTTTATGTTTAACTATTTGAAGTAATGTGCAGTTGAGTCTCTGGCTTTGGGTAATTTAACGTGTTGTCTGCTTTTAGGCCTAGGATTAGGGAATTTGGCTTCATCCTCATTATGCCTCTCTTTTCTAATGAACATTTGTATTGATGGAACCTAATTATATATAGCTGTAATATATATGTTCATCATAAATTAATCTGAGTGATGTTTCTTCTATTGCCTTTGCTACAACAACTTTTAGGATCTCATTGGTCATAACTGACGTCCTTTGAGCTCATTGTTTTTAAATTTTCAAAATTATAGAAGAACTGAGAAACAGATTGCATAAATTCTCTCAGGCTGCTGTGTACTCCTTATTGCAAGCTGCAAGTGAAATTTCATCTCAAAGCGGTGGTAGAGACAGAAATGTCAATGTATTTGTTCAAAGGAGGTAGCATGTTGCTTTGTATTTTGATTTATTTTTATCTGTTCCCATTGAACTTTGCAAACAATAAAATGTTAGACTTATTTATCAGAAGGAAGTAGAAATTTTATGCTTGAATTTGTTTGTTGAAAACTTGTAATAGATGTACCAGAAATATTTCACAAGATAAAGTAGTTCAGTCATTTTATGGTTTATATCATTGAAGTGTGTTTTCTACAGCTATTTTACATCTTAATGTCAAATTCTGAAGTTTAAAGAATTTTTTTTGAAATCAGAAAATTTATACCAAATATATGGTACCAGAGATACCTTCAATAACAAATTATAAAAGATAAGTGTCCAGTTGAAAGCTGCAAGGTTAGAGGGTATTAATATTCATAATGAAATAAATACTAACTAACCCCAAATCTAACAACCAAGACCTCAGCAACATAAAAAAAAAAAGAAACCTTATAGAATATAGCTTCACCATGAAACGTGGCTAACCCCCCACCATATGAAAACTACACCAGGAGTATCGGGATTCTGATATACCAATATTCCCCTGTACTAATAATCAGATTACCACAAGCCAAAACCCCTGCGAACCCGATTGCCTGCAATTGAAGCAGCTACCAGATCAAAAGATTACACACTGTTTGATTCGTAACTGTATCCCATGATGTTCAAAAGTGATGCCGGGATCCAGTTCCCAATGAAGCATAGACAACTCTCTTGTTTGAAGCGTCACAGAGTCGGACACGTTTCTGATACTGGCATTCTACTCCACAGTTGGGACTTGTTTTACATGTGTCAGGCACTTTTCATTAGGTTTGCAATTAAAAATTATTTTTTGTTGGCTTGGATTCCTAAGCTGACACCTCTACACAACTTGAACACTTGAGCTAACATTGCTATATAGATGGGCACACACTAATATTATTTAAAAATATTTATTTTTTTTAGCTTTAAAGAAAAGTCAGCTAAAAGTATAATATAAAATATATAAAGATAACACCTCTTACTTTAATTTGTAATGAGGCTTGTTATCATAGATAAAACATATAAGGTTATTTTAAAAAGGTGAATAATACTACCTATTTAGATCTTTTGTTATGTTACTCATATTTTGTTTCATTAGACTATTGCTAGCTATACATACATGGTGTCCCGATGTCTAATATTTTAGACATTAGCTGTGTTATGTTTGGTATCCGTGATAGAGTCCATGCTTCACAGCCAGTTCAAATGAGAACCATCTGCTTTGAATTTTTGGGCTCGTGTTTAAGGTAGTAACTTGTGTTGTACCTTCAATATCAAACAGACTAATTTTTAATATCATATCAATTTTCTATCCACACATAAAATGGTTGTACACTTCTAAACCATTTCGATTGCCTTCCAATCTTTGATTCACCATTATTGATGTGTTTCCTGGTTATTTTTTCTCTTTTCATGTTGTTTAGTTTTAATATTTTACACTACTCCCTAGTAGCTTTGGGCATAAAACTTGTGCAAATGTTTCATTGATTCAGTTTGCTAAGGCTATCTGCTGCCCTGGAGAGTTTAATTAGAGAAAAATTATCAGCCAAACACCCTGAAGCATATGAATGGTTTTGGTCTGAGCAAGTACCAGCTGCAGTAACATCCTTTGTTAATAATAAGTTAGAAGGGGATGGACGCTTTACTGCTGCCATTGCATTGTATGTTTTCTCTTATCTATATATTGAGATATTAACTGTTACTTGTCATTTCTTGTTCCTTGATATTATTATTATTATTATTATTATTTTGTTATAGACAATGCATAAATGATCTTTTAACTGAATTCTCAGGTCTGGAAAAAATATGGGTTTAAGCAGTGCAAGTGACATATCACTTCTTCTTCTTGCACTAACATGTATTGCTGCAATTGCTAAACTTGGCCCGTCAAGAGTTTCTTGTTCACAATTCTTTTCAATGATCACAGAGATATCCGGTAGTTTGATGGACATGATGGTTGGTTTGATTCCTGTAAGTCAAGTATATAATTCTATAAAAAATATTGGTCTGCACAGAGAATTTCTTGTACATTTTGGTCCTCGGGCTGCCTCATGTAGAGCAAAAGAGAAGTGGGGTTCAGAAGAGGTTGTTTTCTGGGTAAATCTTGCTCAGAAGCAGCTACAGCAAGCTATTGATAAGGAAAAAATATGGTCAAGATTGACAACATCTGAAAGTATTGAGGTTAGTTATGTTCAATTTTGAAGAGGGCATGGTTTTGACAATTCTAGAGAGATGATGCTGGATTAAATGTCTCAGAACACATTCAGTTGAAATTATATTGAACCCAAGAAAAAAACGCTGAATTCGGAGTAAATTATACAAACATGTTTTTAAGGTACGATTTGAGTACAAAGTACAAACATCAACAAACACAGGGTTTCCACCTAACAAGGAGTTCCCTCCTTCAAAACACCAGAAATAACAATCTTACACCATAATTACCTTCTACAAATATGTAACAACTTGTATAACATTGTAACTGTCATCATAACCTATAACTGCTTAATCTGAAATTAATATAAAAATAACTGCCTAATCATAGTTATCAATCCCGGATAGCGGCGCAGAGAGGCTAACTCCAAAATCGATAATCTAATATTTTAGTCTTAATTCATGAACTGTTTATAATTAATTATAAAAACTCATAGTCCTTAAACAAAACATACCAGTAGATAGCAAAAGAGGATAACAAAGAGTCAAGAAACAAAAAGAATCAGAATACAGCTACTGCTCAGCAGCTGGGTAGTGGGGGAAAAAAGAAAAAGTAAAAATTGATAGAAGAGAAAGAAGGAAAGTGAGTAGAGGAACAAGAGAAAGTGGGTCCTAGTGTCCAACCTGCAGGACTGGAGGAGAAAGAGGAAAACAGAAGTGGGTTGCCGGTAAAAAAAATGGTAGCCGGAAATAGCAGTGGGTCCCCAGAAATAGAGGTTGGGTTATCGCAGGCAACTAGGAGGAATAAAAAAATTGTCCAGGGTATTTTTCCACTTTGAAGGCTGACGCACATCTAGAATTCCCAAAATACTCCCAAATGAACTATGTGCCTAATAACTTCCAAATATAGGATGCTTAATTCAGAACTTGGGTCCAATATAGAAATAACCTTGTCCTCAAGGTTGAAATAAGGAAATTGTCCAATGCAGATCAATATTTGAATTTGGTTCCATCAATTCAACCTCTTTGAATTCTCCTTTTTTCCCCCCATCATCATCTTCCCGCTAAATAAGCACTCAACTTCCTTTCATGACCTCCATGAAGTGGCCAAATTTTTGGCCACAATGAAAACAACATCCTTCTTCCCTCCTAACATACTCTTGATAAAGTAAATACCTAGTGCTGTGGGGGTTTTGTTTTGTATCTGAACGATGAATTTCATGAATAAATAGCAGCAGAACTTGCACTTTTTCCTATTGTATTCCTGCCTGGTCCGTGCTTGGAGAAGGAACATAGAGCTGTTCTTGGGCTTGATTAATACTTGAATTCACAGGGTTATAACTAGAAACAGTCAAGTGGTCAAACTCAGTGTTCTCACATGTGAAATTGCCTCCCTTCTGTCAATCTGCAATTGCTCCACGCCTCCACCTGTAGCAAAACTGCATGAACAATTTTTTTCTGTGCCCAACATCATACTATCATCATATAAGATATGACACAACGATATCCTAAATGAGATATAAGATATACAGAAAAAAGGAAAGGAATCCCCAAATCTAAGATATGATTCAACGATCTCCTAAATAAGGTAACTAAGAAACACAAAATGAATCAACAAATATCAATCAGAATTGATCACATAATCAACAACTAAGTTTGAAGAGAAGAACATTCAATAAATGAAATAACAAAAGAAAGAAGAGATGAGTTCAGTTGAGTATATTAGAGCTAATCCTCTTGCATTGATGTATGCGCTTTGTTGTTACAAAAGCTTCAATTGAAAGTTAGCATACTGCAGGTCTTGGAGAAGGATTTGGCTGTTTTTGGGTTCTTTATTGCTTTAGGCCGAAGTACAAGGTCATTTCTTCTGACAAATGGTTTTGATACTCTAGATGATCCAATTGAAGATTTCATCAGGTACAACTTGTATATGATATTCCTGTTGTTAAAACATTATGTTTCTTCTTGCTTAAGAGTCTTATCATGTTAGTGGCTATTAGGCTAGGCTTGTACTAGCTGTACTATGCTAGTAGTTGACCTTGATAATGGTATAAATAAGTGTTTTAGGTTAGTAACTTTACACACCATATCACTTCTCTCCTTTTCCATCTAATTCAAACTCATCTTTCTTTATCTTTAACTTTGTTTTTGCTTTCTATGAATATTTATGCATTTTTTTTAAATAACTATTTGTTACAGGTATCTTATTGGAGGAAGTATTTTATACTACCCTCAGCTCTCATCCATTAGTTCATATCAATTGTACGTGGAGGTTAGTATTATGGTCATTAAATTTTACTGACACGCTTAATCATGAAGTTATTTTAACTGGTAAAAGCCTATTAACTGCATAGGTAGTTTGTGAAGAGTTAGATTGGCTTCCTTTTTATCCGGGAATCACCAGCATTACAAAACAATCTCATATGCATAGAAGTAAACAAGAAGGTCCTCCCAATGCTGAAGCAGTGCGCCAAGCTTTTGATGTTTGCTCTCATTGGATGCAGAGCTTTATTAAATACAGTACATGGCTGGAGAGCCCTTCAAATGTGAAAGCAGCTGAGTTTCTGTCGACAGGGTAACTGAAACAATGTTTATTTATGGTTTGACCAATACTAACTTCTAATTTAATAAATTATTATATGTATTTTATTTTATGTTAGGCACAAGAAGTTGATGGAATGCATGGAAGAACTTGGGATGATTAGGTAAGCTATGAATCAAAGTCTGCACTTACAATGTATTTGCATTCAAATAGTTGCATTTATATTGTACTTGTACAAATTCATTGACGCCAATATTCAGGCATCAAAACTATACATATTTGGTGTAAAATTAAGACCATGAAATTGATTGCTGAAAGCTTCATAAGAACAACTCAAAGAGATCAGTGTAGTAACTGCGTGTTACAGTTGCATATGCTTCTGTTATAGTCATGCCAAAATATTCACCCAAAAATGTTTGGAGGGTTGTCAAATGTGCTTTGTTGTTCTTGTCTTTGTAATTGGCCAATAAATGTGTATTTCGTCAACTTTAGCTTTCACAATAAATATTTCATTTCTTCAATATAAAATTTGTTATTACATTGCTAGGTTTTATCCTACAACTCTTACTTCAGAGGAGAATTTACTTCTAAACAGCCACAATCACATAAAAGAAAGTGAATATGGCATGTGACTACTCTTCAAACAAATGAATAATTACATGTGGAAGACAAAATAGAAGGCCAAGTGTTGAATCTAGAAGATAGAATAACAACCTTGGAAACTGGCCCACTGATTGTTAAGTTTGCATATATGTCGTGTCCTCTAAAGGCAGTGAAATTAGTTCTGTTATGATTCAAATTATTATGACATTCTGTATTTGTGCCTCTGAAGCATAAATGGTACTATTTTCAAATGTATCTTGTCAAAGTCCAAGACAATCCTTTAGGAAATGAACTTATAGGTTAGTCAAGATAGTGCTACCTTTTAACATGATGACTCCATTTGGTTCGAAAATATCCATTCACTTGGAGGGGGCTGGGGGGGAGTTAAAAATTCTACATACGTGCAAGGGATATGGGTTGAATGGTCATATTATAGGACAAAGCATCATCTACCAGAGAGCTTGTTTAGCACTGGCACCCTCATGCAACTAGTGCAGATACCATGTGATGTTGAACTAATTGTCTAATGTCTTGTATGGTGCCAACATTTTTTTGAAGTTGTTTATACATACTTTGTATTTATAGCGTTTACTAGAATTCCAGGGGTTGTGAACCTGATGTTTTATAGAGTTGCTTATTCCAAAGTTGTGTTACTTATTATTTTTGCAAAATGTAATGCAGGGATAAGGCATTGGAGACTGAAGCTAAGAAAGCAGCTCATAGACGTAGATCTACAATTCAGTCAACTATAAAAGAGTCAGGTTCTTTTAATGAGGTTTGATTCCCATTTTCAAAATTTGAATTTCATCCAAGTGCTGCTTCCAGTTTTGTTGAATTAGTAAATTACTTGGATTAGTGTCAAGCCCGGAAATATAGGCCTTACAGATTAATACATTTATTTTTTTCTTGAATACTGTTAGAATAATGTACAGTTCATGCATAACATGTTAATTGAGCTCATGCATCACATGTTAAATGCATTTAGTTTTCATAGCAATTATAAACCTTTTGTTTTGATGTATCTCATTCTTGTTTATGCCTTCTCTTTGGCATATAATTTTAGGCATTAAAAAGTGTTGAAGAAACTGTTATAAGACTTGAAAAGTTGCTTCAAGAGTTGCATGTATCAAGCTCTAGTTCTGGAAAAGAGCATTTGAAAGCAGCCTGTTCTGATTTAGAGAAAATACGAAAACTTTGGAAAGAAGCTGAATTCCTGGAGGCATCTTTTAGAGCAAAAGCTGATTCTCTGCAAGAGGTACACCTTCCAACCCTCACCAACTGCCTTGATCAATTCTTTGGAACAATGCATGATGCATATCTACCTTGGAACTACTTTAATTTCCATGACTGTTAATTGACAAAGGAGATTAAGAACTGAATACCAGTTTCTAATGATCCAAACTGTACAATTCAGGTTACAGTATATAAAGCTTTGATAATAAAAGCTATCATAGAATTACGGGCTGAAAATCTGCCCTGATGCAAATAAAAAAATCAGTCCTAATTACATATAATGAGGAAACAAATCTACTTAAATATGACAATATGTTGGTATTTGTTTATATAAATGGACGAATCCACAGAACTATTTATTATACACTTATGATTTAAATTGAGCTAATTGAGAATTTGATGTATTTGATGGTTCTTGGATTCCAAAGAATAAATGGACGAATCCACATAACTACTTATTATACACCTATGATTCACTTGGATTTTGACTAACTGAGCTTCTGTGCATGTCTTGCTTAAAAACTTGGTAAATATTGGATGCAACTTTGGTAATATATGCTTGGTTAATTCTGTTTGCTTCTTGCCGTGACTCTGGGCTATGCTCTTTTTTTATATTATTTTATATCATTCCCTTACACAATAATTCATTGTTTTGCTTGATTCCCCTGTACACTAGTCACAATTGTTTGCTTTTTGAGAATTTGTTTTATAGTGAATGATATTTTTATTATACTGATTCAGGGGGTTGACAGTGGTCGGACCTACACACCAGTTGGTGAAGAGGACGAGTATAGAAAAGGGAAAAGCAGAAGGAATGCTAATGTATGGGTGGATAGGAGCAAAAGGTATGAATCTTTTATAATAAATTTTGGCTTGCATATTTTCATATCTAGTTACTGGTTTCTGAAAGTACAATTGGCAGCTGTTACTTTCTTCTCTTTTTTGAAGTTTTTTATTTAATATATTTATATGAAAAGAACATCTTTTCTTCTAGAAATGTTGGGAAATCCCATGGATTCTGGAGCATCTTTGGACGTCCTGTCACCAAAAAGCCTGGCTTGGAGTCTGATGCGGATCCTTATGTATGCATTGTTGTCCTATTAATTTGATGATGTTATTTTTCTCTCCATATCTTTAGTGCAACATAACTCAACTGTCTATTTGTTTTTGCTTTTATTGTGATAAATGAAGTATTAGCATAGGATGTTCATTTTAAATTTGTAATTGTATTTTATTTATTGTTATATATTCTTTAGTTTTTTATTAATCTTGTCTAATTATAATCACATTTGAATCAATGAAATGAGAATAAAAATGAATGTTTGATTAGTGGCAGAATAAAGATTATATTTGGTTGTGTTATGTCTAAATATGATGTTTGATTATATTTAGGTGATAAATAGCATTGTCAATTAAATTAAGTGACTAGGTATTCTATACGGATGGGAGGAGAGAGAGAAACCCTCTTTAGATAAGATACCTATTGGGTATTGAATTTTTTAGTGAGGATAATAGCGTCAAATTGCCACAATTGCGGGCAAGCTGAATTTTGCTG
Source organism: Glycine tomentella (assembly GCA_007407185.1). Classification (NCBI taxonomy): domain Eukaryota; kingdom Viridiplantae; phylum Streptophyta; class Magnoliopsida; order Fabales; family Fabaceae; genus Glycine; species Glycine tomentella. Next base: position 3,193,667 of record PYAF01000329.1, read on the forward strand.
GTCATTTATAAACTAGATTAGTGAGACAGAAAAGGAAACAGCTGTAGCTCACTCATGCAGAATTGAAAATTGACCTCGAAAAGCCTATCTCAAGAATTTATAAACCTCAGTTTTTTTATAGTTGCTTTTGCTTAGACTCTGCACCTTCAAATCAGTTAGGATCCAAACCACCCCCCACTCACACACAAAGTGATTGACTTCAAAATTTACGATGTCAAAATGCTATACGGGCTTAAAATGTTATTTTATTTTGCTTTAGCTTATCACCTAATAATCTGTGTCTTGAATTAGCGCTGTGCTTCGTTTGGTTTAATTGTAAAGATAATTATCTGTTATATTTGGTGAGTATACCATGTTGAACTTTGAGTAAAATGGACTTGCTATCTTGCTTGAAGGAAAACAATATTGAACAGTCTGCACCAAACGTAGGGATTGTGGACCAAGAACCCAATGAAATCCGCCGCTTTGAGCTTCTGCGAAATGAGCTAATAGAACTTGAGGAACGAGTTCAAAGAAGTGCCTATCAATCAGAAAATAATGAAGTACGTCTGAAACATTCAATAAGTTACAAGTTTATGATTTTATATTGCTTAAAAAAATTTTGCTTAGTAAGTGCCTTGGTAAATAATATCTCTGAAGATTTGGTTTTTAACTGTGCCAAATGGTGTTGTGAGGTGCAATCCATGTAGCTGATCTCATCTAGTGGGATAAGGCTTTGTTGTTTGTAACTGCATTGTGAATAATTGTCCTACCTGTACTGCTGCCTCATCCTAATTCTATTTCTATCCTAAAATTTTCTTATTGATTTATAAGGTTTTAGCTCGCAGTTTATCTTGCAGGTTGCTGATGAAAAACTATAAAGTAATATAGATTTTTGAAACTAATCTGTTACTTTTGGCTTGGGATACATGTTTTGTTGTTTTCACCATCCTTTCTTTGTTATGTGGAGGTTTCAAACTTGATAGATTCTTGTGTAGTGTGGAGGTTTCAAAATTCATATTTGAAGCCTTTGTATTGGACTCAAGAAATAAACACCCCGAATTCTGAATAATGGTAAAAATAATCTGGTTTTGAGGCCAGTTTTGAGTACTAACACAGGGCTTCCGTCCAGCAAGGAGTATCCACTTTCCTCCTTCAAAACATGCGGAATACCAATCTGACACCTTAATTACATTTTACAAGTCTGTAATACAACTTATATATCACCATAACTATCATCAATGCAATACATAATTGCATACCATGAAATCAATACAAAAATAACTGCCTAATTAGACAAATGGATGAACATTGAACAATCCGAGAGGAAGGTAAATTGGATTGTTAAAGTTTTCACAAAAGCTAGTTCAATTCCTCAAAAACTAATTTCAGTCAGAGTAATGTATTGATTTTTGATTGTTATAGACATAGAGAGAATGTATTTTATGCACAATGATATGATTATGACCCTCAATAAAAGTAAACCGTGATAACATTCACAAACTTAATCAAGAAACTGAATATAAAAGAATTTAAGGATAAGAAAATATGTATATTGGTTCAACCACTACCACTGTGACCTACATCCAATCCTCAGATCCTTTGAGATTTTCCACTATTTCTTGCAAATCTTAGCAAAACACATTTTCTAGAACCTTTCTAAGCACTCACCATGGATACCTTACCAAGGCTTTCAGTGTAGTCGATGTCCTCTTTCAGAGTGAACCACTTGGCGACAAGCCTGGCCAGAAAAACTAAGTAGGATACCTCACCTGCAATACCCTTTGAGAGATTCCCCACTCTTGAATCATTTCTCACAAAAATATCAAAACAAAATCACTTTCATGTGATGGATTCTCAAATTGAAAACTCAGTATTTTTCTTGGACTTTGAGAAAGTCAAAGTAAGAGCTGATCAATCTTTCAAAACATAATTGAAATGATGTAAAAACAAGTTTCTCTCTTCAATTTTTCATTTATATGAAGCCAATGAGTAATAATTACTAATGTAGCTATCCGACTTCGAAAATAATAAAAAATGAAGCTAGTATTTCTGTTACAAACACGGATTTAATCAACTAAAACAAGATGGTAATCAATTATTTTGATCATCAGACTTTCTAATCAAAATCATTCAAGAGTTTCTTAGGTTATCATTGTTCTTAGTTCTTACTTCTTGTTGTTTTGAGCTATTGAACTCTTGAGACTATAGGCTTGTAATTGATTAAAACAGTGAGAAAGAATTTCTCAGAATTTACCCTGTTTTTGTAATCTATTACAGGATTCATGTGATCTACTACATGTTCTGGAAACCTTTAAAGAACAATTTAATACATTACAAAATCAACATTCAACAATTCAAAACATGAATCCTTTCACTAATCAAGCCCTAAAACTTAACTTCATCAAACCTAAACAAACATCTTTAAAACATCAATTTACCTTTTAAAACATTTATCAACATCAATTACACTAAAACCAACCAGATTGTTTGAATCATTACGAGCTTGATTGATTGATTGATTTATAATAAGAATGGTTACAAAGATAATAAATAAAAATAACTACTACTATTTTCAAGAGAACAATTAAAAATATAAAATATTACAACATCCTAAGATACATTGAACTCAGCTAAACACTAGCTACTTGGAAGGGTAATAAACATTGAATGCTCCTATTTCCAACACTGTATGTCCTTCTCATTAAATTTATTTTTCCTTGACTGTTCTTTTAGATTGAGCATTGAATATTGCTTTTACAGGATTTACTGGTTATTGATGATGGTGCCCCTTGTAGCAATGATGCTGGGGGTGTTCAGATGGTCAGGGTTGAGAAGAAGGAAAATATCCTGGAAAAATCTTTTGGCAAACTAAAAGAAACAGGAACGGTATGCTTTAGTCTTGTGGCTTTTCTTTCTTGGAAAGACTGTCTTGCTTTTATTTGGTTTATGAATTCATTTGCATCATGGCATTGATCTGATGAAACAAACTTCTTCCCCCCCCCCTTACACACACAACACACAGACAGGTTTTCTCTAGAAACTGGTGGGATAATATATATTAATGTCTCTGATAATATTGACAATGTCCCCTGAAATTTAAAATTAAGTCATCTGTTATGGCTTTTAAACATCTATTCAATAAGCAGGATGTCTGGCAAGGAACTCAGCTGCTTGCTATTGATGTTGCTGCTGCCATGGGTTTACTTAGGAGGGCATTGATAGGGGATGAATTGACCGAGAAGGAGAAGAAAACACTTAAAAGAACCTTGACTGACATGGCTTCGGTTGTTCCTATTGGTGTTTTGATGCTTCTTCCAGTGAGTTTAATACTTTTTATTGTTCTCATCTTCTATATCTGCATCACGTCTTGTTCATGCTAGAGAAGCAGAAGCATATATTGTTCACTCATAATCACAAAGATCCCATTAAAAGTAGGTTAGGGTTCTAAATCATTTTCTTGTTTAAATATGGACCATGAGACCAGATCCTTTTAATCCCCAGTACCAGGTTGCCAAATCTAAATTGAAAAAGAAACAAAATTGTATAAACAAATCACATCATGTTCAACCTCTATGTTGATATCTTATTTTTTAACTGTGTTACCTTTCCTAATTTTCAAGACCTTGCTTGAATTAACCCATCAAACATAAAGAGGGCTGGATGCCTGGGTGGTTTGGCAGTCCTAGCCCACTTAGGGCAACTCGGGTCGGGTTAGTTGATTGACAGTTCCATGTGAAGATCGGTGTTATTAAATGGCAGTGCCATGCTGCTATGGTATGGTGGATTTTTTGCTAACCGCCATAGGCAATTTGTGAAGGGATGCCTGCTATTGCAGCGCCATAGGCTGTAATGGCATGTTTGTATGGAAGAATTTTGACCTTCTGCCATATTAGACCATCCGCCATATGTATTAAAAAGGGGGGCCTAATGCTCACAGTTACCACTGTTGTGAGGTCTATGGAGGATCAGATTTCTGTAGCCTTACCAACTTGGGTTTGATTTTTTTGGTGATTAGAACCCATGACCACTATATCGTAAGGGTAGTGAAATTTCCATTGTGATAAGGTATCTTAGAAGATATAGACATAATTCTTATCAATGATTGATAGTCCAACAAGCTTAGACTACTAGGTGATGACTTATGAATAGCTTTATTACATCTTTAACAGGCCCCTTCATGCAGGGCCCTTTGAAATTTGCCGCATTGAATGCACTAGTCCATTATTACCGTGTGCTGAATTTCAACTTTGGATTAATAGAATGTAGACAGCAAGGTTCAAAATGAGGGCGAGCCCTGACACAGCAGTAAAGTTGTGCCTTGGTGACTTGTTGGTCATGAGTTTGAATCCGGAAACAGCCTCTTTGCATATGCAAGGGTAAGGCTGCGTACGATATCCCTCCCCCTTACCTTTGCATAGTGAGAAACCTCTAGACAATGGGGTACGTAGTCTTTTAGTTATCGAGTCTTTGACACCTATTAATGACTAACTTCCCTGAAAATTTAAGTTGTTAGGTTAGAGTTTTTGAATAACTTTATCATATCTCTAACACACTCCTCATGCAATCCGTTTGGCTTGAAAAAGTATGGCCATTGTGCAGCCTACTTTAACTATCTACTGAATTATATATATATATATATATATATATATATATATAAAGAGAGAGAGGGGGGAGGAATCAAGTTTCTCCAAGAGTAACTTTAATCCTCACCATTATTTTCTTGAAATATAATGGTTGTTACTCATTACAACCATTAGATTTCAAGAAAAAGAATGTGAGGATGAAGAGTAACTTTCTTAGAGTTACTCTTGGTGTAACTTGATCCCTCATATATATATGCTGCCGGGATCACCTAAACTCAAGAAGCTGACCAACGTATACACACCTCTCAGTGCTACACTTAACGCTCTCAAGAATCAGAATGTTTATGGCTAGAATTCTTTATGAAATATTGAGAAGATTAAAAGATATAAAGATAACTTCTAAGAAACTCTTTAACAATTAGTGGCTCTGATACCACTAATGGGCGGCAGGATGGTTACTATGAATACGAGTTATTTCAGCAACGGAAGATAAATGTTCATATCCAAAATCTTTTTTATATATAACATAAAAATATTGAAATTCAAACATTAAACATACATGAATATTATCAAGAGTATATTCAATATTTAAGTAAGAAATAATCATTTATAAAAACTTACGAAGATTTTCTTGAATAAAAGCGTGTAAGAAGAGAAGGAAGATGATCAGAAGACGGAAGGTATATGGAGTTATATTTGCTGGTAAAGAGGAAATAGGAAATGTTGATCATAAGAGCTGATGCCCTCTTTATTCATATACATAACTATTTATAGTATATTACATCAACAAAACTCAATCTGGACTTCATTCTTAATTTACAAACAGTGTTTAAGATAATGCATCGTACACTAAATAGTTAAACGATAAAAGGCAAACAGTAAAGGAAGACGGGCATGCGGATGTACAGAGAAGTGTTATCTTGTCAACAGTACTTCTGTCTTCTTCCGACAATTCTGATTGGTTCTCTTCTTATCTTCTTATCTCTATTATTTTTATCTTCAACTTTATTCAGAAAATTCCTCTTTGATAAAATAATCCAACATATCCCTATTTTTGTGGTAAGGATTAGTGCTGGAACTACTTCCTTCATCTTTTATTGATTTTTGTTCTTGATTTATTCATCTCATCCTCTGTAGCTTATTTTCAAATTCTTCTTGTGAAGTAGCTGTTGCTAGCTCGGCCATAATTTGACTCTTTTGTGCTAGAAACAAGGCTTCTTTATCTGCATCCACATCTAATTGACTTCTAGGAACTTTATTGTTTTTGACCCATTAGAGCATTTTTTGTTTATTAATTTGATATCGAACTTCTTCCACCATTTTATCTTTACTTATCTTGAAAGAAAATATAAGTCTGTCTCATTATCTACTCTGACATATGTATATGTCCAGCTCATAATCTAAGTTATTCCCCGTGAAGCTATGAATGATGAAAATTTGTATCCATCTACAAAAGTAGTATTATTCTTGAAGAATTGATATAACTCATCCCACCTTTGGAGGGAAGACTTCTCTCATTGGCCCGAAATTATAGAACCATCTAATGAACCATTTCAGGAATTTTAAAGATATTCCTTTCTTAAGCCAGAGAAACCATGAATGTTTGTTTGGTTTTAAGTATAAGACATTATTCCAGGCGGTCATGTAATCGTAATAGCTGTATTCTTGAGGAACAAACAATCTTGAAAATTTCTTGGTCTTATGTAAAAGCTGTCCCCAATCTATATCTGATAATACATTAAGAATCTTGACTTTGGAAAACTGGACTACACCATTATTGTCTTCATTATGAACTAATTCTATTGAATCAGTATCAATGAGAATGAATTCATAAAATATTCTGGTTTTATGAACATTTGGACAAGGGTATGGGAGGCCTTTTAGGAAATATTTTATCAGCTAAATCTACAGGTGGTAGCTTCAGCCAATGTTTTTCTTCTATCATAATGGATATTGTGTTTTCTTTTTTAATGTAGTCGGGATCTGTATCTGTATTTGTCTGAAAGGTCTGAGTATTGACTAATTTTGAAGAAGAAATAGGTTTATCAAAGTCTCTAGGTCCTACTAAGGTATTGATATATTGTAGAGGGGTGTATTTGTTGGTATTATTTGGTGGTGTTCTAACTACATGAGATAAAATATTGGGTCTCAAATTTGGGTTGGTTAATAACCTGGAATTTCCAATATTTGCCAAAAGCACTATTGATTTTCCTGATACTTTATCGGATTCCAGAGTGGGGATCCATATCGATCTTTGGTCAACGACTTTTTATCTGGTTTCTTACTCATTCTGAATCCTGTAAAAATTCTCTTGTTAAAAAATCTGGTAAAAAATTCTTATTTCCTTTAATATGTTCAATCTCAAAATTAAAACAAGAAAGTAAAGATTGCCATCTAGCAAAAATATGTTTTGAAATTAAATTTTGAACATCTTTTTGTAAAACTGAAGAAGATGCTTTACAGTCAGTCCTTACCAAAAACTTTTTATTAAATAAATCATCTTGAAATTTTTGTAAACATAAAACTATTGAAAGTATTTCTTTTTTAACAGTAAAGTATTTTTTTTGTGAAGAATGCCAAATACCTAAATGATATTTGACTACCTGTTCTCTAGAAATGGATAGACAAGGGATTTTCTTAGTTATTTGTTTAATCTTTTTAACTGCCTTAGTCATTTCTTCAGATCATTCTGGAGGAGTTTTCCTAAGCCGTTCATATAACGGGGCACACTCAATTCTAATATTGGGTATAAAATCTGCTATATAATTTATGCATCCTAAGAATCTTTGTAACTGTTTTTTATCATCTTTAATCTCATCTGGAAATTTTTCTGCAAATTCTATTGATCTTTGAATTGGAATAATAGTTCCGTGATATATCTCATATCCTAAAAATCTTATTTTAGGTTCAAATATTTTTATTTTCTTCTCAGAAACCACTAATTCATTTTCTTTTATTATTTTTATAAATTTTTCTAAATGTTCTATATGTTGATTAATATTTTTCGAATTGACTAATATATCATCTAGATATACAATTGTAAAGTCTGAATATTTATAAAATATGTTATTCATTATATTTTGGTATTCACTAGGAGCATTTTTTAATCCTTGAGGCATTACATTCCATTCATAATATCCGAAAGGTACTACAAAAACGGTCTTATATTTATCTTTTTCCCTTACTGAAATTTGATAATATCCTGACTTCATATCAAATTTAGAAAAAATAGAGGAATTATGTAATCTTTTAATTAAATCTTGTTTATTAGGTAAAGGGTATCTAATCCATTTTAATACTTTATTAAGTGGTTTATAATTTATTACTAATCTGGGAGCTCCTCTTTCTACTTTAGAGGCTTTCATTACATAAAAGCCTGAACAACTCCAAGGAGATTTTGATGGTCTAATTAATCCTTTTTCTAAATATTCATTTATTTCTTTTTTATAATATTCTAGGTATTGTTGATTCATTTATATAGGTCTAGCTTGAGTAGTAATATCTTTTTCATTAAAATTATCAATATAGGGTAAACTTATCTCATATTTCTTTTTATGCCAGAATGCTATAGGATTTGTTTCACAAATTTTCTTTTTAATTTTTTCCTCAAGCTTATTTTTCTTTTCTTGAATTATTTTACTTTGTAATTATTTTTCAATTTTTTTATATTGAAGTTCTCTGTTTAACAAATTTATTTGTTTTGTCTTATTTTTAATAAGACTTACCGAAAAAGTTTTTACTATATTTAATTCTTTTTGTCTAGGAGGATTTATAAATTCAAACATTATGGTTCTTCCTATTACTTCAGTTATTAATCCTTTTTCAGTAACTTGAAAAGGATATAATAAAGCTAAAAAAGGTGTTCCTAAAATTATTTCACAATTCATATTTTTTATTAATATAAGAAGTATTATAACATATACTATTTTTACATATTTTTGCATCTGATAATTTATATTTAATATTCATTTGCACTGGATATATTTTCTACATACTTTTCATAATATTTAGTGGGTATTAATCCTTCTTGGATACAGTTTACATCTGCACCTGAATCTATTAATGTTATAAATTTAAAACCTTCTTTAATTATTAAGGTTATCTCACAATGTCATTTATGTGTAATAATTAAATTTAATAGATTAATAAAATTTTCTTCTTTTTCGAGTATCTATTTGAGATCTTATAATATTATTACCTTCTAATTCTAAAATTCTGTATTTTAGGGTTATATCATGATGAGGCTGCTCCCATAAAAGTGTACAGTAGGAGAGGTCACAGGGGATTAATTCCTTTGGGTGAGTCAGCAAGTTTGTTAGATTTAAGGAGGGAAGAGTTTCTAGAAGTGGCTGACGTGGATGAGAATTCGGTTATTCCCTAAATAGTGAATCATAATCCATTATAGGGGGGCAGAAAAGGAGTGAATAGAAAGTAAGGAGGGTTAATCAGAGTTCCTCAAAATATTCTGATAGGTTTTGGGTTACCTTTGTATTTTTTTTGATAGAAACCAACTGATACAGAGAGGTGTTTAACAGAAAATGTATCAAAGTATTATTGGAAATATCACTCTGCTACAGCAGATTAAAAGCTTAATGGAAAGAAATGCAGAAAAAATACAAAGGTAACCAAAAACCTATCAGAGTATTTTGAGGAACTCTGATTAACCCTCCTTACTTTCTATTCACTCCTTTTCTGCCCCCCTATAATGGAGTATGATTCACTATTTAGGGAATAACCGAATTCTCATCCACGTCAGCCACTTCTAGAAACTCTTCCCTCCTTAAATCTAACAAACTTGCTGATAACAAACTTGCTGACTCACCCAAAGGAATTAATCCCCTGTGACCTCTCCTACTGTACACTTTTATGGGAGCAGCCTCATCCATTCTCCCTCCTAAAAGACTCACCTTGTCCTCAAGGTGAAATGTAGGAAACTGGCGCATAATAACCGAAGCTTCTTCCCAAGTGTTATCAAAAGAAGGCAAATTCTTCCATTGTATTAAAACCTCCAACTTGTTACTAGGATTCCTGCGCCGATCTACTACTGCATCAGGTTCAACAATCAGCTCCCAATTTGCAGACAGTGAAGAAGGCAACGGCTGAACAGGTACAGACGGAGACAAAGCCTTCTTAAGAAGGGAAACATGGAAAATAGGATGTACTTGGCTAGCAGTAGGTAACTCCAAACGATATGCTGCTAAACCAATCTTTTCCAAAACACGAAATGGCCCATAAAAACGAGGACTTAACTTCTCATTAACACGCCTAGCAATAGATTTCAAACGGTAAGGCTGAAGCTTCAGATAAGCCATATCATTGACCTCAAAGGCAATGTCCCTACGGTGACGATCAGCTTGAGCTTTCATTTTATCCTGGGCTACTAACAAATTCTGCTGTAAATCCTTAAGGATTCCATTGCGCTCCCGCAACCAAACTGAGACTTCATCAACAACAGTGGAGGGATTTTCTTTAAAAATAGTTGGAGGATCACAACCATAGACTGCCTTGTAAGGAGTCATGCCTGAAGAGACCTTATAGGTAGTGTTATACCAATATTCTGCCCAATGAAGCCATTTGGGCCACTGCTTAGGACGAGGACTGCAAAAACAACGTAAGTAAGATTCAAGACAGCGATTAACCACCTCAGTTTGGCCATTTGTCTGTGGGTGATATGCAGAAGTGTACTTCAAAGTAGTTCCTGAACATTTAAACAGAGCAGCCCAGAAATTGCTCAAGAAAACTCGATCCCTATCAGAAACTATAGTTTTAGGGAACCCATGCAAATGAACCACCTCTTTAACAAACAACTCAGCAACTTCTTTAGCATTATATGGATGACATAAAGGAAGGAAATGGGCATACTTTGATAACCTGTCAACAACCACAAATACTGTGTCAACCCCGAAAGCCTTTGGCAATCCGCCCACAAAGTCCATAGAAATATCAGTCCATATAGCAGTTGGGATTGGGAGAGGCTGCAACAACCCTGCAGGGGATAGACTCTGAATTTTATGCTGTTGACAAACAACACAAGCTGCAACATAATCTTGGATAGTTTTCTTCATACCCTCCCAATAAAACATAGAAAAAATTCTTTTATAAGTGCGCAAATACCCTGAGTGACCCCCAACCTGAGTATCATGAAATTCCTTGCATATATTGGGAATAAAGCGAGAAGTCTTAGAAACTACCACCCTGCCATTATAGAACAGTC
>PYAF01000329.1:3204545-3215558 GCA_007407185.1 Glycine tomentella
GCCTGAACTCCATTAGCAGAAATAACATGCCCCAGATACTCCACTTGCCTTTGCCCAAAACAACATTTTTTTCTATTAGCCTTCAGCTGATGTTTTCTTAAAGCCTCAAAAACATGGCATAAGTGCTGAAGATGGGAACTCTTATCCTGACTGTAAACAAGTATATCATCAAAGAATACAAGAGCAAACTTCCTAAGGATAGGTCTAAGGACTTCATTCATCAATGACTGAAATGTGGAAGGAGCATTCTTTAAGCCAAACGGCATTACCACATACTCATAGTGGCCTTCGTGAGTACGGAAAGCTGTCTTGGCAGTATCTTCTTCCTTCATACGTATTTGATTAAAACCAGACTTTAAATCTAATTTAGAGAATATACAAGCACCCCCTAACTCATCCAGCAACTCCTCAATAACAGGAATAGGAAACTTATCTTGGATAGTCATCTTATTAAGTGCCCTATAATCGACACATACTCGCCACCCTCCATCTTTTTTTTTTACTAGTATTACCGGGCTAGAATAAGGACTAATGCTGTATTTAATCATGCCATTTGATAACATCTCATTTACTATCTTTTCTATCTCATTTTTCTGATAATGAGGATACCTGTAAGGTCTCAAATTGGGGATTTGGCTACCTGGCTTGAGGTTAATGGCATGATCCTGCCTTCTCTGAGGTGGAAGTTCAGTAGGCTCCCTGAATAAGTCTTCAAACTCAAGCAACAGTTGTTCCAATTCAGGCCATTCACCCGCAGAGTTATATAATACAGGAGGATTTACTAGTTCCAGAAAATATCCCTCCCCTTCATCTTGGAGTGCCTTAACTATAGATTTCAAAGACGCAATGGTGCGAGATAGTGAACCTTCTCCCTTCAACAGAACTTCCTTCCCCTCCACCTCATACCTGAAGGTTAACTCCTTGAAATTTGCTTTTATCTCCCCAAGTCCCCTTAACCAATCAAGTCCCAGAACAATATCAACTCCACCTAGATCAAACAAAAACAGGTCCTGGCAAATTGCATTCCCCTATATGTCCAAAATAACTCCCTTACAAACACCCTTACAAGCTACACGGTGACCATCCCCCACTTCTACATGGAACTGTGTAGTTTCTTCCACAGCCAATCCTAGAAATAAGGCCAACTTCTTGTTGATAAAATTGTGGGAGGCTCCACAATCAATCAAGATTATTACCTTCTCTTTGCCCAAAGTGCCCCACAACTTCAAGGTTTGGCTAGAAGAAAGACCCATCAAGCTCTACATAGATAGGAATCGTGCTGGTTCCTCCTCTGGTTGTTCCACCACTGCAGTTTCTTCATCTTCCAGCCTCTCATCCTCTTTTTCTACTTCCTCTTCCACTAATAGCAAATGAAACTGTCGTGCTGCTGCACACTTGTGGCTTGGATTCCACTTTTCATTGCATTTGAAACACGGTCCCAGGCGCATCTTCTCTTGATACTCTTCTTCCGGCAATCGCCTTCCCTTCCCACGGCCACTGTTACTGCCATGACTCTCGGTCGGACAACTTACGCCACCTCTTGTTGCTCCACCCATGCTGCCTGAACTCCCTTCAACCTTGGTCACAATTCTGGTTCCTTCTCCTGTAGGGCCTTTAGTGCTGTATGAGGCACTGTTATGAAACACGTAAAAAAAAAAAAAAAAAATACAAAGGTAACCCAAAACCTATCAGAGTATTTTGAGGAACTCTGATTAACCCTCCTTACTTTCTATTCACTCCTTTTCTGCCCCCCTATAATGGAGTATGATTCACTATTTAGGGAATAACCGAATTCTCATCCACGTCAGCCACGTCTAGAAACTCTTCCCTCCTTAAATCAAACAAACTTGCTGACTCACCCAAAGGAATTAATCCCCTGTGACCTCTCCTACTGTACACTTTTATGGGAGCAGCCTCATCATATCATTTTGTTTTAATTCTATTATTTCTTGTTTAAGAACTTTTATTTCTTCTTGTCAGTCTTTTAAAGTAACGGTAAAAATCTATTATAAATTTCTTTCATATCTATCTACTCCTCTAATTGGTTCTCTATTTGCTTGATCTTTTATTATTAATTCATTAAGCTGAGCTATAAATTCTTCTCGAATAGGTGAATCTTCTAATTTTCCTATTATACTAATTAAAGCTTCAGTTTGATCTTTTGTTAACATATTAATAGTTTTACAATCTTTACAAATGCATATTTCTGGACTAAACAACAATTATCTTCTTCTGAACTACTAGATTTATTACTACTAGTTACTTCATCTAATTGGTATATTATATTTTCTTCAAATTCTGATCCTGATTCTGTAGAAGAATCTTCTGATTCTGAATTTAAAACAACTTTCATTAATTTTTGTTTAGTATTCTCATCTATCTCTAATTCATTAATTCTTTGTTGAACTATACATTTATTCGCAAAGTGTCCTGGTTTTCCACATTCCCAACAAATTTTTCTTTTTAAAATTATTTGTCTTTTTATAATTTTTTCTGTAAGATTTTTTATAATTTTTATTATATGATTGAGGTTCATATTTATTATTATTTTTCTTGTAATAATTCCTATTTTCTTTTATAAATTTCTTTTTATTTTGAACACTAGGAGCTCTAATTATCTCTATACCGTATTGATGACAAAAAGTTCCTAATTTTCTTCTATTAGTTAAACTTTCCTTTCTCATTTTATTTTGGAGTTTGAAGTCTGTGCAGACCTGTATTCCTGTTTCTACTATTATATTATGGATTTGTCCAAAAGTTAATTTCTCATAAGGTATAGGATTTTGAAAATGTCTTTCTAAATTTATTTTTACTTTTTCTGCAAAAAGTTTAGGTAAACCTGATATAAATCTTTCTTTCCAATATACTGCATACCCATCTTCTCTTAATGTTATTTTAGAAAAAAATGTATCTTTATACCATCTATAATCAGATATTGTTGGACAGTGTAACTTATTTAATTGACTAGTTATTCTTTCTTTAAATATATTAAGATCTCCTATAAAATTCTGAATTATTGCAAAAATAAGAGTTGCTACAGCATCTTGTTCTTGAGTTTCCTATTTTATATTATATAATATCATATTTTTATCTTCATCTGTACATAAATTATCCCATCATCCTTTTAATTGGCCGGTAAATCCTTGTACTATCGCTACTGTTGTATTTCTATATGTGATTCCCTTACTTTTATAGGCTGTTGCTGCCATATTCATTTGAAAGTTAAATCTAAAATCTGTTGTTCACTCATTCCATCTATATTCCATTCTGCTATTTCCGTTCTTGAATAAACATTTTGACGCATATCCCCTCTTTCTTCAAATTGTACATCTGCAGGGGATGACTTAAAATAATAATTTATAAGTTTAGGTTAATAATTTGATCCTCTTTTTAATTTATTAATTTCTAAATCATTTCTTTCTAAAGTATTAATTGAAACCTTTTCGATACTTAATTTTTCTAAATTTTTTTCGTTATTTCTTCTATTTTAATGTCTGTGTTACTACCTAATTTTATAGAGTCTAAATCTTTATGAGATACATTAATCTTATAGATTGACTTATCTAAAGTCTTTTTTACTAATTTATTTTCAAAACTACTTTCTTCTTGTGAGTTATTTTTTATTCTAGTTAAATGAGTAGAAATGGTATTTAACATAATATTAGAATAATTTAATTGGTGATATAATTTTTTAATATCTTTTATTTCTATTATCTTTTCTTCTAACACATCTTTAAAAGGTGAAACTTCTATTTCTAAGTTAGCAATATTAATTTTTACTTCTTTATGTGGAGGGTATTCTGATTTATAACTTTATCTTATGTAGTTTTCCATATAGTTGTATTCTTAGTAATAGGATTAATTATTTTTTTCTTTATTAAAAATCCAATCAAAGAAATAAATATTAATTTTATTTTCTTCTAAGTAGTCATAATAGTTTTGTCTGATCTTATCTCTTTCTCCATTCTTTATCAATTTTAAAAGGTTCTATTTCCCTAGTTAAGATATTTAAAACTTGAGATCTTGTTGGGGAATATTGAGGAGAAGAATTATCATCTTGATATACATGTTTGGATATCTTTGGGTTACTTTTATCTAATCCAGTTAGGTCTAAGTCTATGGTTGATTCACTTACAGAGTATCTTGATGGTTGTCCTTTATAAATCATATGAGGTTCATTTATCCTTAGTGACTTTGATCTATTTAATTTTAATCATATATTTGTCCCATCTTCTATGATTTCTCTAATCCGTGTATTACATACTTTAGGGGGTTCTATTACATCTTCTATTTTCCATTCTTCAGGAATATTTTGTATAATTTCATCATGATTTAATCTTCTAGGTACTTGTACTTGGGATTTATGCAAATTAACTTCTACCAAAATAGTTTCATTTTTATTAGATGATCTTAAAGCCCTAAAATTATAGTCTATCTTAGTTACTTTATAATATATCCTAAATATTATTTGTATTGGATTTGTTATTCCTTTAACAATATTTTTAGGTACTTTTACATACAATTTTATTGAAGTACCTTTATATTTATTTCTCAAATTCATTGCAAAATTTGGATAACAATTAAAGAAAGCTGGACCATCATGCAGATTAATTTCTAATATAGCTATTACCGAATCTTTAAACTGTATCAGCCTTGTATCTCTTAATAACATTAATATAGGAGTATTTATCCCTAATCTGTAATTAGGTTTTGCTGCTATTTGTATTAATCCTAAATGAATAAAATTAAATCCTTTTCTTATGTGTTTATCCAATATATTTTGTTCTAAAATATTTATTATTTTATTTTCTTCTGTTCCTGGATAACTATATTCTACTACATGTATTTCGTCTTTATTTTTAGTTGATGAAAATATACTATGATTTTTATAAACTTCACTTTTTCTTACTACAGGTATTGACCAATCATGTAATGATCTTTCTATGTCTTCTACTACTATTTTATTATTATCAGTTGTTTCTACAGATTCTTCCATATTTATATTTTGTTGTGGAGTTCTTATAGCTATCTGTTTATCTTTGTTACTTCTTCCTATTTCACTCAGACTTCTAACTATATTAGCTACCCTGCCTTTTGTTTGAGTTGCTGTTACGGGACCACCTCTCTCCATCTCTAGGCTAACCAACGGTCTTACAATCCTCACATGCTGCCAGGATCACCTAGACTCAAGAAGCTGACCAACGTATACACACCTCTCAGTGCTACACTCAACTCTCTCAAGAATCAGAACAACTTTTATAGCTAGAATTCTTTATGAAATATTGAGAAGATTAAAAGATATAAAGATAACTTCTAAGAATTATATATATATATATATATATATATATATATATATATATATATATATATACATAAAGAGAGAGAGAGAGAGAGAAGAATGGGAACAAGAATGTAGAACTACTTAATCAATGAAGCTCTATTACCATCTCAAGAATCAACTCTCCTAAAATGGTTGTGAAAGACTCATGAATGTCTTTTTGTTGCCTTGTATGCACCCCCTGCCACATGAGTAAAAGTGGAGAATGCACAAGACCATTTGTATCATATATTAAATTTTCTTTTTCTTTTTAAGATCAATGTGAGCAATAAGGATTAAACTCTAGATCACTGGATAATAGAGGCTGAAATTCTATGTCAAGGAGTAATACTCGTAAAAGTTATGCTATTAGGTGAAAGCTTTAATAGATACCCATTAGTGAGTTACATAAATTTGGCACCTTCATTGTGCCCCTTTTTGCTGCTGCCCTGCCTTTGGTAAACCACTGTATGCTATTCTCTTAGTTTTAAATAAGGGCTTACCTAAAGAGTGATTTCAGTAACTTTGCATGTTGGGAATGATTGACTTTGATTCACCAATTTGAGGGTGACTGTTGTAAGTATGTAAATAGCTCTAATTTAGAATAGAAATTAGAATACCTTTTCTTTTTTGTAATATCCTCTAGTAGCATTTGTAATTATACTGTATTTCCATATTTCCTAAGTTTCATTTATTAGAATTAGCCAATATGTTCATATTAGATCATGTACGTTCAGGGAATCATCAAATGATATTAAAAAATTAATTCATCCCTCCCCTCATATTTCAAGATTATTACATCTCTAGTCTTAGTACTGCATTCAAATCAATGTTCAATAAATTTAGTTATTGATCCTGCATAACAGATTCTTGTTTCCTCCATTTTTTCCTGGAGAATCTGATTCTGCCAAACTTGGCATGATCAATTAATTCATTTTCCCCCTTTAATTTTTCCTCTGCCTCTTATAAATTTGAGCAGGAAATATAAGATGAAGAGCTAATTAATGCTTATATAAAATGTAGAAAAGATGAAACAAATGAACTTATTGCCATTTCATATATTTTTATTTCTTATGTGTGGTAAATTACCATTTTCCAACATTAGATCTGGTCCTTTCCTAGGGGTAATGGTCTAGTGTAACCTGCTAAAGAATAAATGTTTATTTTGCACAGGTTACTGCCGTTGGGCATGCAGCAATGTTGGCTGCTATTCAGAGATATGTGCCATCTCTAGTATGCACACTATGACTGGCTGCTTTTTTTTTTTTTTCCCATCACTTATGCAGATTCAATTCTCCAATCATCACATCATAGGGTTTTTACTAAGCCTTCTTCCTTGCAGATTCCATCCACTTATGCACCAGAAAGGTTAGATCTCTTGAGGCAGCTTGAGAAAGTAAAGCAAATGACAGCCAGTGATATGGGCTCAGATGAGGAAGTGGATGAAGATAAATGATCAGAAGCAATGCCGATTTATGTATAGCTAGCAAAACTATTCTTTGTGATCTGATGAAAATTGGACTGCTTTGTTATCCTCTTTCTGGAAAATTTTTGATGCCAAATTTCTCAGATAGAAGTTGAGCATAGAGAAGTTCATTCCACGTGTCTGGCACCCCTGGTAAGCACCAGTGGCTGCAATCCTGTGGGGCATCAGGTGGAGTGCCCGGTTCCCGGTACTTGGAAGGGTGACCGTCTTTCCTCAACTCTGAAAGATATGTGATGTTCAAAAAGTGGGCTTTCCTGCTCTCGTATTGCATCTGTTTGACAACACCAGAAACAAAAATGTTATAATATGGTTCAATTTCAAGTTTTGTAGGGTCATTTTCTGGCTCTGTTTCCATGTCACACTCTCCTCCATCATTCCACGTGCCATTCCTGTATAGTAAAAACTTGTCCAAATGTAAGCATGCCATCCGAACCCCCTCCCCCAAATACATATATTTTAGATCTATTCTAACAAAGACCAGTACAGTATTTGTGAAAAGAAAAGTGGGGGGGACTGGGAAACTGGTTTCATATTCATAATTGATTCTAACTTTTAGTTAAGTTATCATCTAAGTTTAACTATCTTTTCGGTATTTTATTTCTGTATTTATCATGGGTGTGGATGACCATAAGAAATCACCAAAAACTAATGTAGGATGACTGAATTTGAGCAATAGTTTGGAAGTGAAGTAAGTTAACTAAGTAAGGCTTCTGTTTGGCCAAAATTAAAAACGCCTTGCTACGTGAAACATGCTTTTGCTGATGAATTGTGTCAATGCACTTGCCTGAAATGAACGGAGGAATAGCTACGAAAGAAGACAAAACTCCTAGGATCCAGATTATGCAATGTCCATGATTTCCATGTTTGTAGGGATCTCCTAAATGCTTCTTTCACGTTCATCGTGATGTTTAACCTCCCTCCTTCCTGGAAATAGATTCCCCTGCAAAATATTAAGCAGCTTGTATAGAAGTGTTATTTTTGATCATAGAAGACATTGTAAAACCATTTTAAAGAACTGAAGAGCTTTTTGCTTTCAAAGAAGCTTTCGGCCTTTTAAACATAATAACTTTTTATATTTTAGAAGGTTAAAATAAGCACAATTAATATATATTTTAAAAAAATTTCATTCAAATGAGCCCAAAGTTCATCAGAAATTTGCCAATACTTATGAAAGAAATGGTTATGGTTGACCTACAACTTGATAGTTTTGTCTGGGTTCCACCAATGCCCAGAGTTGAAAACAAGAACATCTGCTTCTATCCATTTATTGGAATACCAGTGCAACTCATCAAGCCTGATAGTACTTCGAACATTACTTGATGAGTTTTGTGTTGGACGACCTATAGCACACAAGAAGGGTGTCCTGTAGTACTCCACTGTCACGTTGTATTGCTGAAACCTCATTACCAGAAAACCCTTGTGTTTGCTTATGGGGTTTCCATTCACTTCATATATATTGGAGAGGTTAGAAACCCCTTGTGTCAGCATGCATAGCAAAGACTCCCATTGGTTTCTCCCCACAGAATCACCCGCAAACACAATGCGTCCATTGCGATTCCTCTCTAGGAGGTCACTAGCATTGAACCTGAGTTACATCGTGATACAATCAAGAGAAGTTGCTATCTGTCATCAGTTACTCATGACTTCTACAAAGTACCATACAAACTTAAAGAAAGGCAAACACTAATGTCTTTTAGGAATGAATTAAGAAACTAAAAAAATAAATTATTGGAACGTGTAAATTTATATTGTTTATTATTTTTTTATGATCTTTTATGATTTTTATTATAATATATTTTCTTTTTTTAAGTTCTTTAACTAATCAATGTTAGCAAGATTCTAAAAGAAAAGTGCAATGGCTGAGGCTTATCACAGAACGTGAACCTTACCCACTTTGTATGCTTCTAACATAATGTGAATTATGTCAGTCAACTGTCAAAGTTGAATGCTACATTTTCCAACAATTGTGTTTCATTTGGATAACCCTGAACCCCGACCCCCCGCCGCCCCTCCTCAATTGAGTTCATAAACACTAGGGCCACCCTTAACTATGATTTTCTTGTAGTTCATAAACACTACTATAATAGATTATTAATGTCATTTCACTTACTAAGTCCCCTATTGGAAATAAGGATATTGTTGTCCACAAGTGTTTCTAAAAAATTAGCCTCATTCTCCTTCTGTGCCTTATTGACTATTTCCAACCAAACCCTTTCTTTGATCCAAAAGCTTAAAAGAAGAGAGGGGTGAATAATACTAAACAAAAAGACACGTTGAAACCCACACGATGCCATTATTGTTGGCAATGTGAGGTTTTATTTTATCTCAACAATCAAGAATACATAATATACATATAGCCATGCATGGATGCATGCAATAAGTAGCAAATGTGCATGACATGATACCAACACATATCACATACCGGGGAATGTCACAGTCATCAGGTTGCCATCTCCATTTACGAAACCTCTCATTTTTCCGTCCATTTTGGCGGCACCGGAATCCGGGGTCGAGAAACGGACAGTTTTCGTCGTACAATTGACGAGGGTAGGTTTCATCCCACACCCAGCGGCCTTTGGAATAATCGCACCCTCCGTTGAGTGGCGAATTCTGTGAATTATTGAGAGTGACATGTGATGATGACAAGAAAGCAAAGCGAGCAAGAAACTGTGGATCAAAAGGGTACACAAGATTGAAGAATAATATGGATGAGAGTAAGAGGACAAGAAATGAGAGTGCATATGTTGATTCTCTCTTCATTTTTCTTTTCAGATTCTATTAAAATTATGTGACGGTAAAATAAGTAAAGAAATAAATTTAAATGGGGTGTTTTATTTTGAGGGTTTGTTTGTTTTAGGGAGTTGAAGAAGATCCATGAGAAAAGGAAGCACGAGAGATTTTACACCTTTTTGAAAGTCTAGCCCCTTTTTTTCTGAAGACGACTTCTGAGCTAGCTGGAATTCACATGACTTTCATCATTGTTTTTTGTTTCTTAACTATTATTGTTATTATTCCATGTACTGCTTTTGGTAATTCCTCTAGTCTAGCTACATTGTCGTTAGCTAAATATTCCCTGATCATGAGATTATTGTTTTGACTAATTAATCCTTCTTCTCTCGGGATTTTTTTTCTTACATATAATAAAGTTTAGATTAGAAAGAAAAAATAGTTTATCAAATTAGGTTATGGTTGATAAAATTAGCTTAAAAATTAACTATTAAATTGTGAGTGTTCGATAAAATTAACTCTTGAAGTAACTGAAAAATATAAAATAATATAAAAGTAATAAAATCATAATTTATTTTAAAAAGGATAATAAGGAAATTTGATAAATATATTAAAGATAAAAAGAAAAAATTATTAAAAACTATAAGTTAGCGTTTTAAAAATTGCAACTTCAAGTAGTATTTCTAAAATCAATAGTAGTTACTAGAAAATTTGTTTATGAAACGGTCAAACAAGCTTTTCAACTAGTAAAAAAACTTAAAAATTAATTGAAATATCTTACCGAACATAACCTTATAGATCATCTTGAAATCAAGCATGAAAATTAGGAGAACATTAAATTGCAACTTGTCGATAAAGTTATCAAGAAGTATGATACCAAGGCGAAATGATGGAAAAGGGGGTAATTTTTTTTTTCAAAATTACCAAATGGGGATAAAATTTAAATTAATACCTAGAAAGGGATAAGTTGTAAGTTACCTACGACTTTAGAATTAAAAGTAGTAAACTGTGTTACGACTTTTTTTTTTTCCTTTTCATTCACGACTTCAATTTTTTTTTTCAACACGACTTTAAAGTTATAAGGAAGTTTTTTTTTTCTTTTTCCATTGAAGTCATAAAATATTTTACAACTTCAATTTTTTTCTAATATAACTTTAAAGTTATGAGAGTATTTTTTTTCTTTTTTATTTTTTTAAGTCATAAACTATTTATGACTTCAAAATTGTAAATAGTTTTATTTAAATTATTTAACGAATTAATGTATGTTTTCTTTTTCTATTTAATATTTTCTATATTATTTTATTTAATATTTTCTATATTTTTTGTATATTGTTTTATTTAACATACTTTCTATATTTTTTAGTAACGTTAAGGATTATTCTTTTTTGTAAATTAAAAAATAATGCAAAAGACTCAAATTTAAATAAAAATATTAAAATTTTCATACAAGTAAGTTGACAACTAATATTATTTATAAACGATT
>PYAF01000329.1:3226293-3248394 GCA_007407185.1 Glycine tomentella
GACTTGTTTTTAATCATTGCAATTAATTATTATTTCTGTTTAATTTTATATATTCTGCCAAATTCCTTCAAAAACCCCCCAACACGTTTTCAATCCCTTAAACATTGACAATTGATCCTTGAGAGACGACCTAGGAGTCACTTTCCTAGTACTACACTTAATTCATAATAATTTGACGGAGTACGACCTTCGATCACCTCTCTTTATCAACCCTAGATAAAATTCAGAAGTCTAAAACACTATTAGACCCTTAGAGACCAAACCCAAAACTGAGAACACTACTCAGCAACTCTTAGAGAAACATTATCTCTAATCTTCATGTAAGAAACCAATTTACAATAAGCTAATCTTTACAAAAATCAATTAAAAGATTTACACCTTCAAAGAATAAGGAAAGACTTCACCTGATAATCCAAAGAACATATGCATGTGAATGATTCAACAGGTTGAAAGAAAGATTACAGACTCAATGCATCCATTTCCTTATGCTTTGAAACTCAATGATGCTCCACTTCTTTAAAACCAAAATACCCATACGAATTTGTGAAGTCTAAATGCTTTTAGAAACCCAGAAATACACTAAAGAAAGCTTAGGAGTGTTTGTGATTGCTCAGTTTTCGAAAATCTCAAGTTACAAAAACACAGAGCAAGGGTTCTATTTATAACAACTTTTCAACTGAAAATAATCGATTAAACACGCTCCTGTAATCGATTATTTCGCATTTGTAATCGATTAATTCAAGAATGTAATCGATTAAAATGCTCTTGATATGTTATGGGTTTGAGCAATGAATAATGTAATCGATTATTCCGTGAAGTAATCGATTAACACAGACATTTATGTTTTTCCAAATGCACTAAGTAATCGATTACGAAATTTGGTAATCGATTAAGACAGACAGATCAATATTCTCAAATGTACTATGTAATCGATTAAAATGATATCTAATCGATTAAATCAGCAGAACATGTAATCCATAGGCATTATATGTAATCGATTACGAACTTATGTAATCGATTAAAACAGTTAGTAAGATTTTTCCATTTTAGCCTATGTAATCGATTAATTCGATATGTAATCGATTACAATGTTCTTGATTTGTTTTCCAGAAGGCACGGAGAACAAAATAATTGATGCCATCAATGTTGTAATCGATTAATGCAGGAAAACTTCATTTTTCCAAAAAGTTTGCTTTTTAAATGCCTTACTTGTTAATTGCTTTTACTTAGACCTTCACTCTAACAATCCTAGATGAATGATTATGCATGATATGCTCTTGGATTATCAGATTACATAACTTCCTCTTTACATGAATCAAATTGATCTTCATAGCTTCTTTGACATTTTTCCAATGAGGCATGTTGAAAGCACAAAACACCAAAGCTTGATTTTTGTTCATTTATGCATGGCTCCTCTTGAATCAACAAAAAGTGCCTCCTTTTTAACCTCCCACACGTCCATCATTAATTAGGGTAACAAACCCCTCTTTCCAAAGCTATTTCAATGCCAAATCATTTAAAACAGGAAATTGCGTAACTGTGGCGTTGATCGCGTGAGTGTTCAAGCTGAGGGTTCTTTCCAGACTTTCTAGCGCTACTGGAGCGGATTGTGGCGCTACTCACGTGGGTTGTTCAAGATGAACTTGGCTTTCTGGATCATTGGCGCGGGTAGCGTGAAGTATGGCGCGAATAGCGTGGCTTATTTGAACTGGAAGGTTGGTCTTTAAATGCTGGCGCTACTCGCGTGGTGAGTCATGCTGATGGCGCGGGATGGTCGAGAGCTCATGTGAACTCTTTTTGCTTCTTTTCCTCTCTTTTTGACTCCTAAATAACAAAATAATAATAAATTAAATAATAAACAAGTAAATAAAGAAACTTACCTAAATTCTAACCTATTTTACTAATTATTGAATGAATTATTAATTAATTAACCCTAAAAACTAATATATGCTAGCAACATATCAAATAATTCCTAGATTTAGACATTGTTGTCCTCAGCAATAAACAAAATCTCAAGATGGAAAGCAAGGATCAACAATCAACATAACATCACATGGGACAATCCTAGAATCACAATGCTGAGTACAATCGATTTTCACATCAAAGTTTCAACAATACTTTTCAATTCCATCAACTACAAGAGTCAGACTTGAGTACTTCTCATAAAGATAAATTTGTTTCACTCAACGCTCAAGTGTATAAAGATTATAATAATCACTCAGTCCAACACATTCATAGCACTACCATAAGCTTGATCATATTCTCAAGTTCCATAAGATAAGAAACATAAATGCTTGCACAACTGATCAAAAGGTCTTTTATAGGGTTGTAACTTGGTCTGGCTCAAGGGTAGGAAAAATTTGGGATAATGGCTAAAATTGAGATTGGATTCTATTAGAATTAGTCAAGTCCACTTAGCCAGTGTATGACTCTTATTCTCATGTCTATCTTTATATATCTGATCTTTCTTTTGTCTTTGTTTCTTCTATCTTCTCTTTTCTCTTACTTTTCCTTTTTCAAAACGCTGTAACAAAGAGAACAGAATAATTAGAAAATATACTTAGATCCACCAGCTGGTATTTCAGACTTGTTATTTCCCAACTAGATTCTTCACTAGATTTGGTTTTTGCCAGATCTGTTTTGTTGGCATTTCAACATCAAACCAGAATTGTCTTCTTGGGTAACTTTGTCTTTCCTCTTACCCTTTTCTTTCATTTCCTATTTCCCAATATCTAGTGGTCTTGGTTCTAATTCTTTCATCTTCCAATCTCAAGTAGGGTAGTCAAGGTATATGTTCCAAATGTCAGGTATATGAATGAAAAGGTTTAGGCCCAAAGGGATGACAATGGAAAACTGAAGGTAAGTCAATTTGGCCCTAGCTTAAAAGAATAAACTACCTTAATCATATCAGAATATACATGCATCTTGAGAAACAAATCAAGTTCTAGAGTACTATCAAAGTGAGGTCTCTCTAAAAAATAATAGTGTATGGCTCAATCCTCACAGGTTATAGACTCCAGTTAGACTCTGTTAACTTCATATCAAGCATCATTTCAACTTCAACATGAACATCACATACCAACAATCACAATTCCAATCATGTTTCATGCAATCCATGCCATATTTCATCTCACTCATGCTTCCTAACAGAGATATCCAATCCATCACTGATTCCACAATTTTGATTCTAAGATAAATATGATATACTTCTAACCTTTATTCAACAATACTAAATTTTAAAATCTAATGACTAAAATTTAAAATTAATGAAACCTAGCAATTACGGACACTAAAAAAAATTTATGTTAGATATCCTTTGTCTCTTGAATGTGATTCTTCAAATAATGCGATGCACCCCATTCCCAGATTTAGAAAATTGTTGTCCCCAGCAACCACTAATAAGGATCACGCGCTACTAGAATACTCAATCACGTATGCATTATTTGAGAAATCGTAACCAGAACGAAACATTAATCCAAACAGACAAACTCACAATCATAAGCACTACTATATATGCATCAAGTATTCAAATGTTTTAACTGCAGTAATGTAAAAGTATTGAAAATTAAAAACAAGAAAAATAAAATCAAACACAAGAAAAATAAAATAGTCCTGATCAAACACTCCTCACTCCTCTCCCTCCATCGTCTCATCCTCGGCAGCCTGAGATGGACCAGAGTGGTCTGCTGCTGGCTCTGTAGCACTAGAGGGTCCTAGAGGAGTAGGAATTGCTAGTGACGGGGAGCTGTCTCCAACTGGTGGCTGAGAAGAAGTTGGTGCTGGCGGATACTGAGGCTGGTATGCTTCGGTATCAATAATGCGCTGTCTGCAGAGGTCCTCCAGAATCCTGGTCTGATACTTCAACTGAGTTTGAATAAAAATGTAGCTGGGCGAATCCTCGTAGACGAGCTCGTGTCTGATTGCCCTCCATGTAGAAGGAAAAGATGTGGTGTGTTGTGGTGGAGGTGGGGCAGGGGCTTGTGGCTGAGGGTCTTCAAGATCAGGTATCGCACGAGGACTCCGAGCAGCGAGCTCCTCTGGAGATAGCTTAGAAGCTCTGATCAACTGCTCCTCAGTGGCGCTCTCCATTGCATCCAGCTAGGTCTTGTGGCTCATAACAGAAGCGATCGGAACATCCATCGGTTCCTCGTTTGGGATCTCTATGCCAGCTCGTCAGCACAAATGCGAGATGAGGAAAGAATGGGCCAGCCAAGATCTACTACTAGTGTCTAGTATCATATGGAGAATCCGACTGGATAAGATGTGAGAAATATGAAGATTCCCTTCGCCCTCTAGCACATAAAGAAGAATGGCCCGCTCCAAATTCACATCAGTCATATTTGTAGAAGGAATGACTGTGTGATTAACAAACTGGTGCCAAAAATCTGCATCGCCTACCAAATCATGTTTCCTCAGCTTCTCTGGCACATAATCAAGCCCTGCCTTCGTCTTCCAGGCTGTGTATAAATCGGTGATCCTATGTCTAATCTGATCAGCCAGCTGAGGCATATCATCCCTATACATCTTACTAAAGACGTCAGGCTGCATGTGAAGAAAATGGTGGGCGAACTCACAGCGGTAGAAGGGAGAGTAGGAGGTGTCTAGAAATCTCTCGATGGTCTTGTTGTCAAATGGAACTTGGATTCCTCGCACCCAGCTAATCCTCCTCTTAGCAACTGTCTTGCGATACGCATTAGCCAAGAACTCCTTCAAAATGGAACTGGAGCTCGGCTCAGGGAAGCTCACCAACTGCTGCCACTGCCTCCTAGTGATAACCTCTAGAATTGGGGAGTCCTCAGGTAGAGACTCCCATAGGATTTTCTTCTCTAGGATAATCTTCTTGGGTAAATACCATGTGTCGAAGTGCTCCTGACATTCTAACGAGCGGAAGCGGGCTTCATCATAACCGGAAACGCAGGCCTGCTTGTTGTCAGATGCAGCTGTGCTCTTCTTCTTACCTTTCTCCACTTGTTTTCCCTGAAACTCAGAAAATATCTAATATACAAACATGATTCAAAGGAAATCCGCAGTAACAATCCTGATAGGAGTACTAGATGTAACAATCCCAGTTTAAGCTCAAGCATATTACTAATAGACAATTTCAGATCCAATTAATCAGGGAAACTTTAATTTAATGGCAAAGACAAATATATAAACCATACCAAACTCAAACATTAATGTCTAGCAATAAGATAGTTAACCAGATCTCACACTTAAAAAGTGGTAATCCCAGTCAGTAAACAAGCACATATAGTGTAAATCAATCAAAATTCCCAGATTTAGGTTCAAACCATATTGAGACAAAAATCAAACCAAGTTAATCAAGAAATCTACACAAAATCATCATCTTTCATGACAGTGCATAGCTAATGATCCCCAGATTGAATTCCAGACACATCATGTCATATAAATGCAATAAATTCACAAATCACATATATTCGGGACCACTAATTGTTTAAAAAGGCATATGACACAATTGTCACTATCAAATCACTATCCCTAAGTGAAACTCAGAATATGACTAATATGGGAATTAGTGTTAGATATGATGCAGAGGTTGAGGATGATCATGAAGAATCAAGTCATGCTTTATTTTAAGTTTTGATTTTACATGCCCACTCAATTTGATGACATATGTACTTTGCTTAAAAGGCTTGGTTTAAGACAGATATAATCTCTCATTCCTCACATAAACTGAATAAGTCATGCATACATTAGCTCATTAATTCATGATTAGGTCATACACATTCCATGAATCATTTGGCATGACATTAAAGCTTTAAAGTTTTCATAAAAAGTGTTTTTCACTGCTTTAATCCATTATTGATTGCATTTAATCGATTAATTGCTTGATTACATAACTACATTTAAAGATATGAACATTTTAATCGATTACCAAATGTTTGTAATCGATTACATTTAACTGACTTGGTTAAGTCATTCTGTGATAATCGATTACATGACAGATTAATCGATTATCTGTGTATCTGCATAATTTTCAGAAGCATTTTTATCTAGTTTAATCGATTACCAGATTGTTGTAATCGATTAAATAAGCATTGATACGTTTTTCACACTTCCTGTGTTAATCGATTATTTGAGGATTAATCGATTACTTCAGTGCATCACAAAATCCAGATCTTCTGTGATAATCGATTACAATATGGATTAATCGATTATTTGTTCTTAAGAATTTTTCCAGATTTCACATAAACACTTTAATCGATTATTTTGGAACTTTAATCGATTACATTTGTTAAAATAATCGATTACCATTACGGAATAATCGATTACAGTCAGTTAATTCTGTTTTTTTATAAATAGATGCAACTCATTAAGTGAGAGAGACTTTTAGTTTTACGAAGTAAGTCTTGTAAACACACTCTCAGGAGATTTTAAAAGCACCAAGGCTCTTTAGAAACATTCATTGAATTGGGTTCAAGAATCATGAAGACTCTCATGTGTTGAGTCATCTTTTCATGATTAGTTTTTCTAAAGCATCATTTGTGAAAAAGAAATCATCAAGAAAGATCATGGCATTCATTCTCAGTCTGGTTTGATCATTTAAACTCATTCATTTCACTGAGGATGTTCAGGTGATATCTTTCTTTAATCAAGTTCTTTGTTGTTTTGTATTGAAATTGTATGTTTTGATAGTTTGTTGTTGATATAACAATTTGTAATTTTAAAGCATTACTAGATAGATATCTAGAGGGTAGAACAGAGAAGGGATCTCTGTTCTTAGATCTTTTGAGAAGTCTATAGGTTTAGATTTTGAATTTTACCTAGGGTGGGTAAAAGAGATCTGTGTTTGCTTGTAAAGATAATCATTTTGTTATAGTGGAAACTCTAATCAAGGTTGATTAGAAGTAAAACTGGATGTAGCCTCCGGGGTTGAGAGGTGAACCAGTATAAATCTTGTGTGTATTTGTAATATTCTGTTTATATTCATATTGTTCTTGAAGTATTATTTTTGTTAACATCACAAGATTGTGTGAAGCTCAAGAGTGGGTTGATTGAGATAAAAGTTGATCTTAAAAGTTTGATATTTTAATTGGTTAAGATACGATCCTTCTTTCAAAGTCTTCCGTTGTGTATAAAATTGTTTTAAATTTTAAAAACTCTGAGGAAAAACCAATTCACCCCCTTCTTGATTATTTGCATAAGTGTTCATTTTACTTTTCAATTAGATCCTGGCAGTTCAAATCAACATTCACAATACATAAATTCCAGCTCAACCAAATTCCCAGATTTAAGCTCAACTCAAGTCTACACTCAATCCTAATGTTACTCATACTCATTAAGCTATGTTGGCCAGAAATTTCACTCCAATAATCAACAGTATCTATAATCATGCACCATCTCATATTCCATTCAACTAATTAAGACCTAGATACAAAACTACTGAACATGTTCATTGCAGAGAAATACTATCCAAGGATCAACAATAATGTATAATCAAGCCAAAACATTAAAACGGAACTAATAGTGACAAAATTCTCATGTGGCGCTAATAGCGCCAGTACCAGGGCGAATCGCGTGGGAAGCGAAATCGCCATGGATGGTCTGCAATTCAAAATGCTTCAATCCAGGGTGATGTCAGTTCCTATAACTCTATAAGCTTTAAACAAATAGAAAACTTACCTTGTCTCCTGCCATGGAATGAAGGAAAGCTGGATTCACCAAGAACTTCAAGCTTTTTCAAAAATGGTGGAAAGGGGCTGAAGTGATAATGCAATGGGGGTTAGGGTTTTATACTGGACGAATTGGATGCTTTAAGGCGTAATGTGAGCAATGAGAATGAATGAATTTGAATGACGTTGAGAGGAAATGGGAGAAATTCAGGGAGAAAAGCGAGAGGTGCGTTTTGAGTTGGTTTTCCCTTTTTTAAAAAAACCAGAACGACGCTCTTGCACGATCCACGCCAAGTGTGGTGGGATTAGCGTCAGATATAAATGAGGGGTTACTCTTTCGAACCTCTGGTGCAATTAGCGCCATAAACCACGCAGTTAGTGTGAGAAAGCTCAGATGGGCATTCAAGTTTGAATCATTCGCGCTGGTGGCGCCATGGTCCACGCGATTAGCATGGGGAATCAGTTAAGACCAATTTGGCTCGAACTAGTGGTGCTAGTAGCGCCAATATCCACGCGGCTAGCACTGGAATTGAAAATATGGAGCCTGGGTTCGAACATGTGGCACGAGTAGCGCCATCCTCCACGCGATTAGCGCGGTCAATTCAAATCTATTGGATAATTTTTTTAGCAACTGGCGCGAATGGCACGACTGTCCACGTTGTTAGCGTGGGAGATTCGAATGTTCAACCACCTCTTTCAATGCTTTTTATCTATTTCTATCCTAAGTTAAACTAAATATATACATTGATAACCTATAATAGAAGAACTAAAAATAAAAATTAACAATGAAAAAATAAGTCGACTAACTAACTAAAAAGAAACTAAGCATAAAACCATTACTTAAATTAAAAACCTGCAGGAATTCAAAGCAACAAATGAAAACTCTTGAATTGCCTTCCAAGTAGCGCTTGTTTAACGTCACGAGCTTGACGTACCACCTTCAATCATCAAGTGAACTTAGTGGAATAGAAACTGCATTCCTATCCACTTCCCCTCCAAAATAAGGTTTCAATCTGTATCCATTCACTTAAAAGACCTGTCATTATCTAAAGGAGAGATTTCCACTGTTCCATAATGATAAACCTTTTGCACTAAAAATGGACCAGACCAACGGGATTTTAACTTACCTGGAAACAGCTTCAGGCAAGAATTATAGAGCAATACCTGTTGTCCTGGTGCAAATTCTTTTGGGCGAATCTTATTATCATGCCACTTCTTGGTTTTCTTTTTATAGATCCTGGCATTTTCATATGCAGCTAACCTAAACTCATCAAGCTCATTTAATTGCAATAGTCTTTTATTGTTAGCTTTAGAAAGTTCAAAGTTTAAAAATTTAGTAGCCCAAATAGCCTTATGTTCCAACTCAATAGGGAGATGACAAGACTTACCGTACACAAGTTGGAATGGAGACATACCTCTAGGTGTTTTGAATGCAGTCCTATATGCCCACAGTGCATCAACAAGCTTTTTGGCCCAATCTTTCCTAGATGTCCCTACGGTCTTTTCTAGAATTCTTTTCAGCTCTCGGTTAGAAATTTCTACCTGACCACTTGTTTGCGGATGATATGGTGTGGCAACTTTGTGATTGACTCCATATGTGGCAAGCAAACTATCAAACTGTTTATTGCAGAAATAGGTACCTCCATCACTGATGATAGCCCTCGGTACTCCAAAGTGAGTGAAGATATTCTTCCGCAAGAATAAGACCACCACCTTCGCATCATTGGTAGGTAAAGCTATAGCCTCTACCCATTTAGACACATAATCCACAACAACCAAGATATATTGATTAGAATATGATTTAGGGAAAGGTCCCATAAAATCAATTCCCCATACATCAAACAGCTCCACTTCTTGGATATTATTCAGTGGCATTTCATCTTTGCAAGAAATATTACCAGTTCTCTGACGGCTATCACACTTCTCAACAAAGTCTCTTGCATCTTTAAAAAGTGTTGGCTAATAATAACCACATTGCAAGACTTTTTGTGTTGTCCTATTTCCTCCGAAGTGTCCTCCATAATTTGAAGAATGACAATGCCAAAGAATCTTTGGCACTTCCGTTTCAGCCACACATCTGCGAATAACACCGTCAGTGCATTGAAAATATAGAAAAGGGTTATCCCAGAAATACCTCCTTGCGTCATGAAGAAACCTCTTTTTTTTATGCCAATTAAAATCTTTAGGCATTATTCCAGCAGCTTTAAAATTTGCCATGTTTGCAAACCATGGAATAAGTTGCATTGCTAGCACTTGCTTATCAAGAAAGGATTCATTAATCTCCACTTCTGGTCCATCTTGCAAGTCCTTTTCCTGAATTCTAGACAGGCGATCAGCTACCTTATTTTCCACTCCAGCCTTGTCCTTGATTTCTAAATCGAATTCCTAAATAATAACATCTAACGCAACAAGCGTGGCTTTGCATCATGTTTAGTCATCAAGTACTTGAAAGCAACATGGTCAGTAAATATAATAACTTTAGAACCTATTAAATAAGATCTAAATTTATCTAGTGCATATACTACTGCTAGCATTTCTTTTTCTGTAGTGGCATAGTTAATCTGCGCCTCATTTAAAACCTTGCTAGCATAATATATAACATGCAACAATTTATCTTTTCTTTGACCAAGAACAGCACCAATGGCATATGCACTTGCATCACACATAAGTTCAAAAGGTAAATTCCAATCAGGTGCTGTAAGAATAGGTGCAGTGGTTATTTTTTCTTTCAACACATTAGACGCATCAAGACAAACTTCATCAAACATGAATTCAGTTTCTTTAACTAGAAGTTGACTAAGAGGTTTTGCAATTTTTGAAAAATCTTCAATGAACCTCCTATAAAAGTCTGCATGACCTAAGAAACTTCTTACCCCATTAACATTAATTGGTGGTGAAAGTTTTTCAATTAGTAATAATTTGGCTTTATCAACTTCTATTCCCTTTTTAGAAATTTTATGGCGTAAGACTATTCCATCACAAACCATAAAATGACATTTTTCCCAATTCAAAACTAGATTCATTTCTTGGCATTGTTTCAACACTTTAGATAGATTCATTAAGCAGGTATCAAAACAAGAACCAAAGACAGAAAAGTCATCCATAAAAACTTCTGAACATTTTTCTACCATATCAGAGAATATAGAAAGCATACACCTTTGAAATGTCACCAGTGCATTGCATAGACCAAATGGCATTCTTCGATAGGCGAAAACTCCAAAAGGACAAGTGAAGGCTGTCTTTTCTTGATCTTCAGGTGCTACTGGGATTTGATTGTACCCAGAATATCCGTCTAGAAAGCAATAAAAAGCATGACCAGCCAACCTCTCTAACATTTGATCCATGAATGGAAGTGGAAAGTGGTCTTTTCTTGTGGCATCATTAAGTCTTTTATAATCCACACACATCCTCCATTCAGTGATTGTTCTAGTAGGAATTAGTTCATTATTATGATTATGAACTACAGTCATCCCACCTTTCTTTGGAACAGTTTGAACAGGACTCACCCATGCAATATTTAAAATTGGGTAGATCATACCTGCATCCAATAGCTTAACCACTTTCTTTATAACTACCTCTTTCATGGTAGGGTTCAGTCTTCTCTAGGGCTGTCTCACTGGCTTTATGTCATCTTCCATCAGTATTTTATGAGTACAAAAAGACGGATTAATGCCCTTCAAATCAGAAATTGACCATCCAATGCACTTTGAGCAATTTTTCTTCTTCTTCTTTGGACAATCCTTTATTGATAATAACAGGATATGTCTCTTCCTCTCCCAAGAACACATATTTTAATTTCTCAGGCAATTCTTTCAGTTCTAGTTTTGGTGCTTCGTTTGTGACATCATCTTCTTTCTTTTCCAGCACCTACATTGCCACTTGCAGATCTTCAAGGGACTGTCTTTACTTCTAATCTCCAGAACTTCAGCTAATTTTTTATCATTGGACTTCTCTATATGCACTACAGTATCTAATATATCAATTCTGAAACAATCATTTTTTTTCAATAGGATTTTTAATAGCATCAAAAACATTAAAAACAATTGATTCATCAAACATCCTAAGCTCTAGTTTTCCTTGGGCTATATCAATTATAGCTCTAGTCGTAGCCAAAAATGGCCTACCTTTACCAATATGTCTTCAATGACTCCACTAGGTTTCCTCAAATATCGATTAGCCAATTGAAGTGACACCATGGTAGGCTTTAACTCAGAAATTTCCAATGACTTACATACTGAGAGCGGCATCAAGTTGATGCTTGCTCCAAGGTCACATAAAGCCTTACCCACATTAACATTACCTATTGCAATCGGAATGTTGAAATTTTTTGGATCCCGAAGCTTAGGTGGAACTCGCTTTTGGATTATGGCGTTGCACTCTTCAGTAAGCACAACAATTTCACATTCCTGCAGTTTATGCTTTTGAGACAACAAATCTTTCATAAACTTAGCATAATTGGGCATGTTAGCTAAAGTTTCAGCAAAGGGAATATTAATATGCAGCTTTTTAAACATTTCTAAAAATTTATCATATTGTTTCTTTTGAGCTTGTTGCTTAAGCTTTATGGGATATGGTGGCTTTTCAAAGCGAGAGAAGTCCATTACCTTTTTAGGAATTGTAGCAGTTGTACCTTTGTCATTACTTGCTTGTGTTTGTACCTCTGCTTCTGGTTCAACATTTTTAGTGGATTCTGCTTCCTCTCTAACCTTTTTCTGCACTATTTTGGTCTTCTCTTGAGGTGTGATGACAATTCCACTTCTGGTAGTTATTGCTTTAGCTTGATCTCGTGGATTGATCACTGTATCACTAGGAAACTGCCTCTGCTGCCTTTCTGCAAGCTGCTTCGACAACTGACCAATTTGATTTTCAAGATTGCGAATAGATGCATCTTGATTTTTATGGTAAGCTCTGGTCTCATTGATGAATGCATTCGTTGCTTGGATATGCTCAACAATAGTTTTTGACAGCTGTAACATAGCTTTTTCAAGTTCAGAAGGCTCTTTGGGTGGAATAGGTGGAGGCTGCAAATAGTTGTTAGATTTGTAATCTAACCCTCCTCCTTGAAACTTTCTCTGAAAATTGTTACCCATGGCAAAATTCTGATTTCTCTGGAAGTTCTGCTGGGGTCTCTGATCATTCCATATGCCATTTACCTGAACTGGATCAGCTCCTACCAGTGTAGGACACTCATTAGACTCGTGCTCACCTTGGCAATACTCACAGATAACAGGATGCATTTTGCTGGATGAGACTTGAGCTGCAGAGACTTGAAGTTTGTCAATCTTCTCATTTAATTTGGCTAACTGCTGAGCCAAAATTTTCTGCTCAGCTAGCATGGCATCACTACTTCCCAATTGAATAAATTCTCTCTTGGGCTGAATTGTAATGCTTTCATTCTCATTACGAGCTAGAGAATCAATTGATTCATAAGTCTGAGCCGCAGTCTTTGATCTTATGGAACCACCAGCTACAATATTAACAATAAGTCGTGATTCAGGTGTCATTCCATTAAAGAAAATACGTACCTTTTTCCCAACAGGCATCTCATATTGTGGAAACCTCCTAATCAGCTCTTGAAATCTGTTCCAAGCTGCACATAGAGTTTCTCTTCCATTCTAAGTGAAATTGGTGATCTCATTCACAAACCTATTATACTTTTCCATAGAAAAATATTAGGAGAAAAATTTTGCAACTAGTTCTTCCCAAGTAGTGATACTATTCGAGGTTTGTCTGTCTAACCATCTGAGTGCTTTTCCCTTAATAGCAAAAGGGAATAATCTCAATCTAATAGCATCATCTGACACCCCTTGATGTCTGATAGTGTCACAGATTCTCAGAAATCTATCAATGAAGTCATGGGATCTTCATCATCTTCCCCACCAAACTGACTGTGTTCCACCAATGTGATCAGGGACGGATGAATGTCAAAATTGTTTGCTTGAATTGGTGGTCGGACAATACTAGAGTTTGGTCTAGTGAACAATGGAGCTAGAATATCCTCCATCAGTTCATCTTCCGGTCTTAGCTGATTATTTGCTCTATCAGCCATTTCTAATTCTAATTCAGAGGCTAAACTAAAGTCAGAATTTTCTTCTTCTCTTATTCTTTGTCTGGCTAGTTTCCTGTTCCTCTTAGCAATCTTTTCTATTTCAGGATCGTACTGTAGATTATCAGGATTAACTATACCTCGCATAAACTCAAAAAAGCAGTTTAGTAACAAAAGAAATTCCAATCGCAAAGACTAAAGTTACTATAAAATTGGCTATTTCAATCCCCGACAATGGCGCCAAAAACTTGTTGCGAATCGGCAAGTGCACTGATCGTACAAGTAATAAAGTGATAAGAAAGTATCGTCTCCACAGGGATTGAATTCCAAATTTTATCGTAACTTACTGTCTTAGGAATTGGAAGAAAAATAATGTGTTTGAAGAGAATATTGTTGTATTTTGGAAATTATGCAATTTAAATAAATAATAGAAAATTAACAAGAATTCTAAAGCGAATTTAAATTAATAGTTACGCAGTAATGAGAGACAATTGTGGTCAGAGCACATTCCCCTTTGATCCCTACCTCCTTCACTTAGATTAGTTATTAAATTCAATTACTTCTAATTACTCAGAGAATGTATTTTTACGTAATTAGTTAAATCCTAATCCCTTAGTGATTTAACCCTTTAACCCAATCATTAATCCTAATTCCTTAGTAATTCCCTATCAAGCTAAGCATTAAGAGAATATATCATATAGGTTTTGCAATCATAAATCCCTATCCCTAGGCAATGTACAAACTGTTATTTTACTCCTTTCAGAAATTAGAGTCCCAACATCCCTATTGCAAACTCTAATCCTTAGAACTTTACTAGAATGACCAAGTCCAATAAAGAATAATACAATGAAGAATAGAGTAAAACAAAGCAATTATTATAATTTCATATTAATACCAATCAAGTTACAGAGGAGTTCACATTGGTTATGGCTCTAACCACAATAAGAGAATTAGCCAGACATGTTCAAAACTAACCTTAATCTCACAACTGACATTTCTCTAGAGAAGAATTACAAGAAAAATAGAAGAATTACAAGCTGAGTCGTCATTCTTCGATTTTCTAGTAATGAATCCAATCTCTCCACTGTGTTTTTGTCTATGTTCTGTGTGTTTTTCTGTGCAAAAGTGCCTCCTTTTTAACCTCCCACACGTCCATCATTAATTAGGGTAACAAACCCGTCTTTCCAAAGCTATTTTAGTGCCAAGTCATTTAAAACAGGAAACTGCGTAATTGTGGCGCTGATTGCGTGAGATGTTCGAGCTGAGGGTTCTTTCCAGACTTTCTGGCGCTACTGGCGCGGATTCTAGCGCTACTCACGTGGGTTGTTCGAGATGAACTTGGCTTTCTGGATCATTGGCGCAGGTAGAGTGAAGTATGGTGCAGATAACGTGGCTTATTCGAACTGGAAGGTTGGTCTTTACATGCTGGCGCTACTCGCGTGGTGAGTCATGCTGATGGCGCAGGATGGTCGAGAGCTCATGTCAACTCTTTTTGCTTCTTTTCCTCTCTTTTTGACTCCTAAATAACAAAATAATAATAAATTAAATAATAAACAAGTAAAAAAAGAAACTTACCTAAATTCTAACCTATTTTACTAATTATTGAATGAATTATTAATTAATTAACCCTAAAAACTAATATATGCTAGCAGCATATCATTGACTTCCCAACACCATTCTAATCATGAATAAATCTCTTTCTGACTCTCTTTCCTCTTCATGCTCATCTTCATCGCTGGATGGGGAAGATTCTGAAGAAGAATCAATAACTATTTCTCCATCCTCCTTAAGCAACATAGTCTTCTTAGTTGGACATTGAAAAGCTATGTGACCTCTTCCCAAATACTTGAAGCACTTAATCTCACTACTCCTTGCTTTCTTAAGTGCCTCATCGAACTTATTTTGAGTTCTTTGAACTGTAACATTGGGATGGCTTGATGACCCTCCCTTATTCTTATTTCTGTCCTTCCAACCAGAAGAGTGAAAATTAGATGAACTCCTCCTCATGACACTCTTTCTCTTCAATTGTTGTTCCACCTTAGAAGCTTGATGTACTAACCACCTTAGAAGCTTGATGTACTAAGTCCTCCAACTCCACAACATCCCTTATATCACTATTTAGCCCATGTAGAAAACGAGCCATAGTAGCCTCTCGATTCTCCATAACATTAGCTCTAATCATGGAAACCTCCATCTTCTTGTAATACTCATCAACACTTCTACTACCTTGGGTAAGTCTTTGGAGCTTGCTATGAAGGTCTCTTTGATAATGAGAAGGAACAAACCTTTTTCTCATCAACCTCTTCATTTCTTCCCAACCGTCCACCATGGGTTCTTCATACCTCACCCTCTCCCTTTGTAAATGGTTCCACCAGATGAGAGCATAGTCAGTGAATTCCATGGTTGCCACCTTCATCTTTTTATCCTCAGTGTAATTGTGGCAAGCAAATAGTTGCTCAATTTTCATTTCCCACTCCAAATATGCTCCTGGATTACTCTTTCCTTGAAAAGTGAGTATATTCAACTTTACTCCTTCAATTTTGTCCTCTCTAGCATCACCCTCATTATTTCTCCATCTTTTCCTTCTATCTCCACCATCATCACCATTTCCTTGATTTTCTAGTTGTTAAATTCTCCCATACAATTCCTCGGTATGTTCTGTCAACATTCTTTGCATTTGGGCTGTAATCGCATCAATAAGCAATCTATTGTCTCCCCCTGGAGGAGGGGTACCATACCCACCTGTACCTGCCATCTTTCGAGTAAAGAACCAAAAAAAAAAAAAGTGAAGTAATAGGACCTCACCTCTCTTCTCACGTGTTTATACTCAAAGATGTAACACTCGTGTATAGTGCTGTCTTTTATGGCTTTTTCTCTAATGTTTCACCCTTTGCCTTTTACCACTCGTTCCCTAACTTAAAGTTCTTACTTGAACCAAAATAATCTATAATCAAGACGTACTTTAAAGGTAACAATCACATAGCTTAAACAAAATTCTAGCACCAACACACACAAAGAAGTAGTAAAGAACAATTTCACTAGCAACAAACAAGCAAGACAAACTTTAATTTTATGGAAAAATGGTGATTAGATAAGACTCTTGACACTTAGGAATTTTGTCAAACAAGTGGAGTGCAATGAAAATAATGAACAAAGCTGATGTGTTTTTTTTATATACTTCTTTTGCTGCAGATTTTTTTTTCTTTCTTTTTTTGTTCTTTTTTTTATATAGTCAAAATGCTTCTAATAATGAAATATGTAATTATGTAATGAAGCTTTGAAGTTGCAGCAACTGAGAATGCAACTGAATTAAAATTCCCAACAAAACAAGCCAATATTTAACACTCAACAGAAACTTAGCCCAAATCACATGGATTAAAAGGATTAAAGTTTATGAACAATGATGAACATGGGATGAACTCCAGGAACACAAATGCAAAACTATACCAACTGAACAAGAATTGAAGAAAATGACAAACCAAGAAATTGAAACACTAAATAATGACCAAACACAAGGCTGCAACAAAATTGCACAATTCAAATTGAGCAAACAAAATTTAGGGGTTTAGGGTTACCCAAAAATGCAGAACATGATAGATGAAATCAGCCTTATTTCCAACCCTAGAACCTTGCTCTGATACCAAATGATGAGAATCCCCTTGCCTTGATACAATTTCGGACCAATTCTAGGTTGGAATTTGCACAACAACATAGCCAGAATCGTATTGTTAACTTTTATGTATTTCTCGGCCTACAAAACTCGGATTGGACCGATTCTAAAACGAGGTGAAAGAGGACTTTCTGAAATGCAATTTAGACACATAAAACATCGAAAAAGGATAGGTAAAATGAGAATTATGACAATAAGAAATTCGGGGTGAAATCACAGAATTAGGAATGCAAAAATTTAAACAAGGAACATAAATAGTGCAAAGGAAGAAGCAGATAGGCGCCACAAACAAATGTTTGATAAGCCTTGAGGATCGTCACAAGAATTGAAGAATTCTTGATAAGATCAAATGGTTCAAGAAAGAACCCTATCAGAGAAATACTTAAGCTAATGATAAAATTCCAACAACCAAAGATCCTTCTCTATTCACTTCAGAATTGATTTATACAATTTAGTTCTTATGAATCTAGTAGAAAATAAAAGAAAATTAAAATCTCAACATTGTAAGAATAACTAAAATGCCTTAGTGGTTAAGTGAGGCATACCTAAGCTTGAGGTCCAGGTCTCAAAACCAGCTACAAGCACTTTATTATTATTATTTTTTTTATAAGTCCTCTATATTTTGGGTTCCTTCAAGCAATTGGATTGCCCTCAGATTAGCCATTATATGTTGCAAAGCTTCTTGGGTCTTTTTAGCTCTTGCTCTTGTCATGGGTCCTCCTATGCCTTGTACTGGGTCTTGGTCTTGGGGTTGGTCTTTGATGTTGGGTAGACCTTTGATGTCCTCATCATTTTGACATGGTTTGACTATATTGTTCCTTTAAATAAAAGCAATGTTATTAAAACCAGTCTGAATCGGTCGGTCGGACCGGTTGGACCAGGAACTGTAGGTAGATCCGAGCCCGGTTGGGTGTGGAATCGGACATGCAAGTTGCCCAGTTAGGCCCGGCAAGAACTGGCCAATTTTTTAAGAACCCGACTTTTGGCAAAAAGAGAAAAGGGCTCTAAAACGATAAAACGGCGTTGTTTTTTTAAAGTTCAGTGACCCTCCTTCCTTGTGCTTCCTCCTTCACGTTGTCTGGTTTTGCTTTGCAGTGCTTCCTTTTTCCTGCTCTCGTGTGGCCACCGACGTCGAGGTCTCACACCGTCGTCGTCGCTGTCGAGCACTCGAGCCTCCAGTCACGCACGCAGTCGAACACTCATGCCTCCCATTACTGAAGGAAAGACCCTCATTTCATAGCGTATAGGGAACGCAAGTTTGATCGAGGATTGCACTCATGCATTCTGAATATTGTTGCTGCAAATTGCCTCTCCTCTGGCTGCAACACATTCTGAGGCTAACAAAGCAAACGGAGGCGCAACACTGAAGCGAAATAGATAGGGATTAGGGTTTTTCTTATTTGGGTCACAAACTGATTTGCTTCCTGCACTCCCTTTATTGCTTATTGTGCTCCTTCTTGATCATTTTTTTTTATTAAAAGTTGGACTTGTGTTTTAATTTAAGTAGTTATTATTTACACTATTTTTTTTATTAAGACACTTTACTTGTGTTATCAATTTTAATACTTTTATTGTTATTTTGAATTTTTTAGTATACTTTTCTTAATCAAATAATATTGGTTATATATTTATGTATAATATAATTTTAATTTTTTTTAATATAAATCAGATCAAACTGGGCTCATTACTGAACTATCGATTAGATCATTGACTCATTAATCCACTACCTTAATCGAGTCAATGATGAAACCAGATTTTATAATACCGAATGAATAAAAGAGTTGTGAGTTGTATTCTCAATATATTTAAATAATACACATATATCCTTGAATATCAGTTTGTTAGTCGTCAACGTTATTTGTTTTATTATAAATTCTAAGACAATTTGTGTCTTGTGTTTGACTCCATGTAGCGAGATTCATACGTAACAAATAAAGGTTGTAATAAATTTAGTATATGAACAAATGAAAGGTGTCTTTATCCCTAAAAAAGTTATTTGTGTGGACATCTTAACTCTTTTTTGGATCAAAGTTAGTACAGTATATATTATTCAACTTTGTTTCATTTAGAATTAGGGATAGAATTTTTCTAGTGTATATATGATACTTAAAGAAGGACGATCCAAATATCTAACATTCCAAGAAATATAATTATGTGGAAAAGTAACCAGCTTATAAACTAAACGACATTTCTTTATTTAGAAACTTTAACAGGTTATACATAACACACTAAAGCAATTTTCTATTTCTCATTTGTGCCAAATTTAAGGCTTTTATCGTAAACAAAAAAAAATATTCAAGACTTTTATTTTTTAAATCTTCACCCTTAACAAATTCTATTAGCACGAGTCTTAAATTTGGTCCAC
Organism: Glycine tomentella; assembly: GCA_007407185.1. Classification (NCBI taxonomy): domain Eukaryota; kingdom Viridiplantae; phylum Streptophyta; class Magnoliopsida; order Fabales; family Fabaceae; genus Glycine; species Glycine tomentella. The sequence goes on from PYAF01000329.1 coordinate 3,246,009, forward strand.
TCTTTCCATCACAAATTATATATATATATATATATATATATATATATATATATATATATATATATTATAGCAAATTCTATTATTGACGCTCAGTTTTCACATCCCATTCCAATTCTTCAGCACTAGGAAGCTCTTTGAGCTCTTCAATGGTGATAGGTGCACTTAAAACATACAGTAATAGAAAAAGTACCATTTTTCCTTTGATCTTAAATACTAACTTTAATTCTTTTTATAAGGTCTAATAAGCAATTTATCATAATTAAAAAATCAATTAATTAAATTAAGAATATTAAACTTATTTTTATTTTTTTTCAAAACTATCCCATGAACAGAATTAACAAACGGTTAAAATTATAACAAAATATATCTACATACGTTTTAACAAATTATAAAATTAATAAATTAACTCCAACAAATTTTCAATTGCATACCGCTCAAGTCAAAATCTCTTTGTTTCCTTGATTGGTCATTATACTACGTGGATACCAACGATAAACTGGGGACCTTCCCACTTGCATGCAGTGTCACAGAGCCACTGAAATATTTGAAGCCTTCTCAAGTAGAGAAGTTAATGGGACTCTAGTTTGTGTAAATCTCTATACTTGTCTCAATATTTTTTTATTGGTAGAATCAAACATAAATACTAAATATTTAAAATATTCATATATTTTATTCAACTATATTGAATTAAATTTGTGTACTTGTTTCATTTGATCTCACAAGAGTGTGCAACACCAATAATGTTCTATGATCATTACTTTTATAAATATGTAAATAATAATAATAATAATTTTATTTTCAGAAACAAAGCAATAAAGAATGGAATATTGTGGTATGCAAATAACAAAGTTCTTACTCCTTTTCCCTTTTTTCTTAATTAATTATGTTGTATAACTTGGATAAAACTGCATCCATTCCGTTAACAGAAGTCTCAAACTTAAAATATTATGTAGACCTAATTACGCATTATTTTGTATATTCACACGGTTTTCGTTAGCAATATGATTGTTTTTATTTCGTATTTATACACACACATTCTCTAATACTATTAACTATCTTTTTGGTGAAGATTATTTTTGAGATAAAAAAAATTAAAGATAAAGTATGTTTTGAAACAAATAAAGTTAGGATAAATTCTGAAATTTATTGTTAAAAGTTATGAGATTATTTTCAAATTAATTTTTATTTCTCTATTTTTAGCCGTAATTATTTATTATTTTAAATACAAATAACTATTGTAAATAATATTATATTTTTCAGAATTCAAACAAGACATCTTAAAATCTTTTTTATTTCACAAATCTACACATAAAACTTACTCGTGCGATTAAAGAAAATAACAATAATCAATTAAATAATAAATAATAACTAAATTATTACTATTTAATATTATTCCAAGCCTTTCGGACTAAAATCGAAATCCTAAAACGAGAGTTTAAGTTTAACTCAAATTCAAAAGCTTATATCATCATTTAGTTTCTCTTTTTTGCGGTTAATGCAAATCAAATACTAATAAAATAAAGATATTTATCCTTCCATATTAATCTGACGAATCTCACGATGCAAATACCGTACTAAATTAATGTTATTGCACTATGCTTATCGCATCATGCTTTATCATAAGTCTATGATAACACTCTTCAATAAACAGAGCAATCAGTCCAAGCTGTTCCATCTGGGTCCTCACAATTTGGTTTACATAATATTATATATCTTTCCTTTTCAATTTCCTGTGAGGGACGAGGGATGGGTATTTGTACCGGTTGGATAGAGTTTGGGTAAATTCATCAGAGCGATTAATCAATCATCAATCATTAATCACAAACACAACTTCGTCTTCATTGACGCGTCACATCCTAATTTCCTCAGCGTATAGTTGTCGCTTGTATTTTTGTACAAAGCAGTTGCTCGATCGTACCATGGCTAAACTTCTTAGTCAGTGAAGTGAAAGTATACTAGTCCTTTCTTCACAAAAATTAACCTCAGTGGTCGTACCAGAATTTTGGAATTTTATCCCCCCACACAACTCAATGTCAGAGAGAGAGTATCAACAACTAAAGAAGATAATAAAAGAATTATTTTATTTGAATTTATATATATATAATACGATTAAAATATATTTTTTATCTATTTAAAATTGATGAAATTTGTATTTCATTCTTACAAAGTTTTTAGTTCTTATAAAATTACAAAGTGTATTTTTTTTAGAGTATATATTTTTTATCTATTTAAAATTGATAAAATTTGTATTTCATTCTTACAAAGTTTTTAGTTCTTATAAAATTATAAAGTGTATTTTTTTTAGAGTAAGTTTAAATTTATGATTGTGATTTTTTAAGGTGATTCTACATATAACCAATATAAATATAATATTTTTTATATCAAT
>PYAF01000329.1:3273861-3288288 GCA_007407185.1 Glycine tomentella
TAATTCTGAGAGTTTGCCCTAACGAGGTTCACGTTTGCTTAATTCGTGTAATGACGTTTTAGATTAATCTTCGCTTAGTTGATTAATCTGGACTGATAAGGATTAAGCAGGACAGATTATCTTTCGTGAACCGAGGAAATTAGAGGCGCAATCTGTTCTAAGGGTCTGACTTGTTTTTAATTACTGCAGTTAATTGTTAGTTCTGTTTAATTTAGTTTTCACATTCTGTTTAATTTAGAATTCTCGCATTCTGCCAAAAACCCCCCAACACGTTTTCAATCCCTTAAACATTGACAATTGATCCTTGAGAGACGACCTAGGAGTCACTTTCCTAGTACTACATTTTAAACTGAATTAATTTGGTTGCGTACGGCCGTGATCAGGAACATCAAGGTATTTCCCTATCACGGTAGGTGTTCATCAAGGTTCAGCTCTTAGTCCTTATCTCTTTGCTTTAGTGATGGATCAACTAACGAGAGATATTCAAGAAGAAGTGTCGTGTTGTATGCTTTTTGCAGATGATATCGTGCTTATTGATGAGACCAAAGATGGTGTTAATAGGAAACTGAAATTGTGGAGAAACTCTTTGGAGTCTAAAGGATTCACGATAAGCAAGAGCAAGACGGAGTATATGAAGTGTGAGTTTTTGCGGGTAAGAGATGGTGATTAAGACACAGTGCATCTACTTTGTCAAGAGGTACCCAAGAAAGATGTTTTTAGATATAGATTGGCGGACGGTATATCTCAGGACGGAGTGTAGAAAAGCTATAAGCTTGGTGGAGGGTTAAACCCATTAGTAGTTTTATGTTCTAGTCATTCCCTTTTTTAGTTCTTTTCCTTTTCTTTCCTCCTCCTTTCATCCCTCTTTTATTTTAGTTTATTTTTTCTCTTTTTGTCTTTTTTCCACTTTTTTCCCCTCTCTTTCTTTCTTTGTCTTATTTTCGATTTATCATTGAGTTTATCTACTACTAACCCCAATTAACTTGGGTTAAAGGTGTTGTTGATGTTGATGTTGTTTTATTATACAAAAAAGGTAAAATTAAAATTTTCATTTTTTTTAGAAAAGTTAAATTAAATTAAATTAAATTAACTTTATTAGAATTATATTTTTTAAAATATATTTTAATAATATTATTTTAAAACAAAAAATGATTTTTTCTTTATAAGTTTTCTTAAATATTCCTTTTTTATTTGTACAATAAGAACTTCGATGTGTATATCTCTTACTTTCATGACTATGAAATAATTGTAAGAGTTGATATAATTGAAATAATTTTTAACCCTAAGGAACAATTTTATGATGACAATTGACGAGTTGACTATCGTTTGTGTCGTGTGAGTGTATGAACTTAACATTAGATAGAGATATTTTTCAAACAACGAACAAAAAAGGTAAGATGATTTTTAAATTGAATAAAAGGAACTTATAAGATAGTTAAAGAAGATTATAAATTCCTCAAAGGCTTATCAAACATAGATTATAAGATTTTAGCTAGTTTTACCAAACATCTTTTACCAAACATAGTCAAATATTCCGTAAAACTAACGATTGAAATAACTAAAAAATGTAAAATAACATAAAATAATAAAAACTATGATTTATTTTAAAAAAAAGGTAATAAGAAAGTTTGATGAATATATTAAGGACAAAAAAGAAAAGAAAATATAAAAAGTTAGAAATTATAGAAGTTCACTACTTTAAGTAGTGTTTCAAAAAATGTTAGAAACTACTAAAAAGTTACTAAAAAAACTTGTTTATCTAATAAGCATATAAACTTTTTAGCTAGTAAAAATTATAAAAACTAGCTAAAATACCTTATGAAAATGATGAAAAGGCAACTAAGTGTTTGTTTAATTTAAATTTTGATAAGAGAGATTTTGTCAATTTAATTTTGAATGATTGAATATGATTGAAGTCCGTAAATTAATATAAATTACATATTCACATTATTTCTTATTAATTTAAATTATATTAGTGTAAAAAAAAAAGAATTTTAAGACTAGTTATTTTGACATTCTTATAAATTTTGGGAGTTGATTTGGAATAAATCAATATCGAAATTCAATATTTTCTAGACGAATTATGAAATTGATGCATTAAGCAACCTTCTAGATATGTTGAGATAAAAGCTTTGACTTTTTCACACAAATGCAAAATAGAAGATTGCTTTAGTGTGCTATAATTAACCCAACAAAACTACTAAATAAAGAAATGTTTTTTGATGACAAGGTGGTTATTTTTAACATTATTATGTTTCTTGAAATGTTAAATATTTGGGTCTTTCTTCTTTTGGTATCATACATTCAAAAAGTTCTATGCCTAACTCTAAACGAAACAACGTTTAGTAATATATATTTTACTAACTTTAAGTCCAAAAAGAGTTATGATAACAACACAGATAGTTTGTTAAGTAATAAAGACACCTTTCATTTATGAATATACTAAAATCGTTACAACCTTTAATTGTTGCATATGAATCTTGTTATAGGGAGTTAACTACAAGCAACAAATTTTCTTAGAATTTGACCAAAATAACATCACAACAAATAATGTTGAAGAGTAACAAACCTATATTTAAGGATATATATATATGTATTAGTTAAATATCAAAGAATACAACTCGCAACTCTTTTTTTTAAGAAAAAACATAGTCAAACCACGCCAAAATTAAAATGACAAATACATGACAAGATGAAACGGTGGTTTTTGTGATAATATATAATGCATAGTTCCAATTGATATTCAAGTGCATGTCATGAAGATCTTCATTATCTTTAGTGTCACCTTCGCATGTAGTGTTTTTGGAAATGTTATATCAAATGTCAATCTTCTCCCATATCAATTTTGGTGACTTTATAAGTGATACAAGAAATGTTGCTGCTTATCACCATATTCCCAAGGATGGTAACAATCCTTATGGTTCAACATATTTCAAACATCCATTTGGATGTCTGTTGGATGGACGATTGGTCATAGATTTTATAGGTACATGCCCTTCATTTTAGGTGGCTTAATTAAAATTTTCTTGGAAGGAAGAAAACACACAATATATTGTTAATTAGGCATGTGGGTTGTCAATGTTGCCGGCCTATTTAGATCTCACCAAAGGCAAGACATAAGGCATGGAGTAAATTTTGCATTTGTCGGTGAAAGTGCACTAGATATGGATTATTTCAAACAAAATAGACTCACGACAACAACAATGGATATTTCATTGAGTGTTCAACTTGATTGGTTTAAGAAACTCAAACCCTCGCTATGCAAATATAGAGAAGGTTTTTGCAAAAATTTCTTTAATAATGCCTTATATATGATTTTTTTTCAATATGATTTACATTTTTATTCTCTTTTATGATATAAAGCGATAACTACTTCAAAAATCATTGTTTTTAGTCGGAGAAATTGGTGGAAATGATATTAATGTGCTTATCTCGTATAAGAATATTTCAAAACTTCATGAAATAGTTCCCCTAATGATTGAAGAAATTATCAAGGCCACCATTGTATGTGATATCACTTTTAAGTATTGAAATGTAGCCTTCAACTTTTGATTAAAAATATGATTGATTAGAAACCCAATTTTTTGTTTCTTTCCTTTTATTTGCCAGACATTAATGGAAGAAGGAGCTGTAGAGGTAGTTGTCCCAAGAAACTTCCTAATTAGATGTAATTCTGGTGTCTTGACAATAGTGAATAGTGGTAACAAAGATGACTATGATCAATTTGAGTGCTTAGCAGCTTACAATACTTTCATTGAGTACTATAATGGGCAGTTGAATGAAGCCATAGAGACCCTAAGACAACAAAACCATGTTAAGATAATTTATTTTGTTTATTACAGTAGCGCCAAACGTTTTTTTCGAGCACCACAACAATATGGTATGTTATGCTTTATTTTCTTATATTGGATTAACTATTTTATTATGATTTGTTCTTATCTTATGTTTTATTTATCTACATCTATGATGCAAGCTTTTCTTTTGGTAAGAATGAGACTTTTAGAGCATGTTGTGGAATAGGCAAACCTTAGAATGTTGATTTACATACACCTTGTGGAACTTTGACTTTAACAGTTTGCTCTGACCCTTCAAAATATATCAACTAGGATGGAGCTCACTTTACTAAAGCATATTATAGGCAAATAGCAAAGGGGCAAATTAAGGGCCCTTTTGCAAGTCCTTCTCTTAAATATCCTCTTTTCAAGATAGCTTGAAATTGATGCAAGCATTAAAGCAAGATTTATTTTGATAAATTCAAAAGTAGGATTGTGATTTTTTCTTCAAGTTTTTGTATACAATAACATCGTTAAGGAGTATGGCTACAACAAGCATCATGTATTGTTGTTGCAAACAATTGTTCTTCTAATTCTCAATGAAAAAAATTATTTCTAACTATATTACATTAATAAAATTTGTTTGTTTTGATGTTGTACTAAAAGACATACACAAGTGTAATGGACATGAAAAAAGAGTGATAGCAACACTCTCCAACACATTCTCTACTAATAATTAAAATTTATTAAAAATTACAAAATTATAAGAGAAGTGCATTGAATAATATTTATTTATCACAAATTTTTTGTAATTTCTAATAAATTTTATTTAATAAAAAATGTGTTAGAGTGCATGTTGTTAGAATTTTGATAATAATTGTTTTTCCTAGTTTTGATCCAATCTTCTCAGGTTCAATTTTATTATTTAAAAATTCACACTATCATACTATATATCTTTACCTCGAATTATGGTTATTATCAATTCTTTCAAATATATATTTTAATTAAAATTAAATATTTCTTAAACCAAAAAACAAACTTAGAATATTGGACATGTATATTAGTTTTATTTATCTGAACTAGTGTAACACCATTCCACCAAAAAGAAACTAGTGTAACACCCTAAAAAAGTATAACTAGAAAAAATTAATAAATGTTTGCATTGGTATATAGTGTTTTATCTCTAAAAAATTGAAACAAATTATTTAAAATGAACAAACCCAGCTAGAAGCTGGTAGTATTCTAAAATTAAAGAAAATAATTAATTAAAACTCAATTTATCAACTCAAGTTAACAACCAATCAACTCTGACAACCAAAGTCAAAGGAGTGGATTAAGGTTAACTCATTAATCACATTCTATTAAATATGTGGAACTTTATTCTAAAACATAGAATTAAGTTCTAATAAACATAGTTAACACTCTAATGAGTCTCAACTTAATTAACTTATTAAAGTGACTTAGTCTTAAGTAAGTAAGGAATTTTAATAACCTTACTTAAGCTAATTAACACTAATTAAGCTAGTACACTTATGATTCCTAGAGACTAGTTAGTGATAGTTTAGAAGTCTACACTTATTAGAGCATCTTTAGTGCTAGATCTTGAGTTCAAGATTTGATCTTCACTAGATCTTCCAGTAAAGGGGGTGAAGAGACCTCCAACATGGAAAATGAGTTCTTGTAGAAAATCCCTCAAAATCTGCACATTGTTCAAAAAAGAATAAATTTTTTCCTTCTTTCTCTCTTCCTAAGATCTCAAAATGAGATCTACCGTTAAAAAAAATTAGAGAGATCTTGAGCGATCTTCAATCCTATGTGATACTATAGAGTCTACCAAAAAATGGTCTAAGATCTCAATTTGAAATCTACCACTAAAGATGCTCTTATAAGCTTGATTAAGAAGAAATTAGAGGTGATTTAGAATCTAATACTCTCTCTAATTAATACCCTAAGCTTGTGGGACCCACATGGGCCATGGCATGGATTTTAGGATTGTGTTTTTTTTTCTTCTTCAAGTTTTTGTATACAATAAAATCGTTAAGGAGTTGTGACATATGCCAAAAGTGGTCAATAGCTTTTGCAGGGGACATTGTGCTCCAGCCTCCACCAAATGATTTGTGCAGTTTAACATGAGAAAAGTACATGAGAGACATCCTCATACATTAGATTACAAAAAACACACGCTATACCACCTTGAAGATTGACTTGCCTTTTGTGTAGGTTTACCTTTGTAAGTAACCTATCTTTCAAAACTCTCCAAATCATGAAAGTAATCTTTTGTGGGATTATAATTTGCCATAACGTTTTAAACACATCAACTTCATAAGTCCCAATCCTTAATTCATTCAAGGCACGATAGGTGGATTTTACCGTGTAAAACAGTGGCAATGCGTGTTTTAAGTCACTAAGAGGTATGAAATTATTGAATTTACCTCCCTAAATTGCTAGACATACCTTTCATTTTATAACCTTTCTTTCCAAATTAAAATACCCCACTTGTTAAATCTACCTCTATAAATATTTCCCTTTTTATTATTTTGATTATTTTTTTCCAATAGTGATCACCTCTCGGAAGCTACTTGCAGTTTTCTGGTATGAGAAGATCCTTTACATATAGTAATAAAAAGGGTAGAAAAAATTGCAATCCTATTTATGTTGCAATATCAATGAGGGGATTGAAGACATAAACCGCACGACTTAATCAAACTAGAGACAAATGGTTGAGCACCAAAGAGACAACTTGTTAAAGTACTCATTGAAAAAAGTTAAAGCAAAAAAATCAACACTGAATTTTACATGTCGGAGGTGCACCCTACCCCTATACATGATGCTGGAACCAAAGCTATGGCTCGCAAAATTCCTAAAGAACCTGATACTCTTACTACTAAATTTCCTTGGTTTTCTTGAACCCCACCATTAGCTAAATCATTGTTTGTACATGAGAGTTAGGATTTTGTCATCTAATGGTAGACGAAGGTTAGGGGAGGTAGATTTAACAAGGCTTGAAAGCTTGAAATTTCCTTCTAACACTAACTATTCATTATTATGCATTAAATGTATATTGTCCCTGTGCTATTGTGTCTTTAACCCGAGACAAGAAAAAATGATCAGGTAAGTTAGACAAATTAAGTTAAGCATATGTTAAAATTTCAGTACTACTATAGTATTATTATGCTAATTTGGTTGTTCATATGTGCATCTACACTTATTACCATGAAAAATATGCCGTCGAAGAACAAAAACCTTTCTAAAATCACTAATAGCCTTAACTGTATTTTCAGTCTCTCAAATAATTAGGATTATGCAATTTTAATCCCTCAAATTTCAATTACGCTAATTGATTGCTCAAATTTTCTCTTATTTACAATATTCATTCAACTACACAATTGTTTTTACTACACTAGCATAATTTCCATACGAATTGAACAGAATTGAGCAAAATGAAAAAAATGAGACACTAATAAATAATAACAAAAGTAAAAGAGCCTTTCAACAATTTTCCTTACCAAACAAACAAAACCCTCAAACGCCAATAATGTGCAGAAACTTGGATCACGAATCTCCGAATCGCTTCTTGATGTAATTCCTCATTGCTTCCCTACGAGACTTAAGGCGCTCCTGTTGAGGAGCCACATTAACAAACGAGAAATAAGCTCCGACGCCGAAGAGCAAACCGCCGACGACAAATACGCCGCCGGTCACCGCCATTTGCCTCGCCGTCGGCGGATACGACCACACCACCATTCAATCTTCAATCAATCTTAAAACCTAAAACCAGAAATTATTTTTGCAAACTTAGGGCCTTTCGGCCTGCTGTAAAACAACTGTCTACTTATTTTCAATTCTTATTTTTATTTGGCTTGTATCAATTTAATTCTCAAATTATTTAAAAAGATTCAACTTTGTTTATAAGTTTTTAAGAAATTCAACTTGATGTTCAAATTTTTTAAAATGCATAAATTTGATAATTTTCGTCTAATTAAACTAATATTGTTAAGTGTGTGCAAAATTCTCTTTAAGTCAACTACAATTAAGTTCTGCAAATTGAATTAGTATCTAAGTCAATGGAATAAAAAGCACTCTTCTATTTGACCTAAAAAAATGATGTCGTCATTATGATAAATTCTAACCATTTTTATCTATGAATAATAACGTTTTTTAATCATCATTGTATTTATTATTTTTAAAAAATTTTCAGATTTGGTTTTGTCTACGAATTCCAACGGTTTTCTCTCTTTGTTGTGCCATATTGTTGCAAACAAGACATGGTGTGCAAACGAGGCAGTGAAATGTTTTTGATAGGTGAAAGAATCTCCTATCATTTTATAACTAAAAAGAGATTAAATAACAATTCTCATTTTCTTCATCATTGATTCCCTTGATTGAAATATATAGTATATTTAACAAACTCTATTCTAGAACCTACCTAAATGAGATATTTATTTATTATTATCAAAAGTCAAATTCATAAATATCAATACTAATAAAGGATCTAAGGATAGAAGATGGATTGTAATAATCCAGTCCCCATCGAAACCAACCTTGTCCTTAAGGTTGTAGAGGAACTTCAAACCATGACATCAAGTTGGCTTCCAATAAATAGGATTTGGATCCGTAGCATAACATGAGAAAGGGGATACTAAAAGTAATTGGAGTTGGGAAGTGCTACATTAGTTTAGGGGCGTGTAAAGAAAATTTAGGGGCATGAGAATATGACAAGTTTCCATTGTATTAGTTTATATTCAATAACCAACATGGTGTGATATGATTTATAGAAACTTTATCCTTAAGTATATGGTCATGGATTCAATCCTTGACCCATGCATTTGACAAACATCTATTAAGAGGGGATCAATCCGTAAAATGAATTTCAGTATCTCATGAAATTAATCCTTGACTTTTGACCGAAGTATACCCCAGTTCACGCAGAAAATAATAATTAATATAGAGAAAACTTATTAAAAATATAAAAGCAAAAAGTTGGGGGTTTAAATAGTAAGGAAAAGCCAATAGCAAAGTCCAGAACACCACTTGAGGTCTAACACGGGCTGACCCCATTACAAAACAGGCCCAACCCCTTAAACAACACTTCTACAAAACCCTAGTTTCGCTCCCTCGCCTCACCCTTAACCTCTCTGCTGCGTTTGCTTCTCCTCCACCCACCCACACACAAACACACACTTTGATTGAGAATGGGGCGTGTACGCACAAAGACAGTGAAGAAGTCCTCGCGGCAAGTGATCGAGAGGTACTACTCTCGCATGACGCTGGACTTCCACACGAACAAGAAGGTTCTGGAAGAGGTGGCCATCATTCCCTCCAAGAGGCTCCGCAACAAGATCGCGGGATTCTCCACCCACCTCATGAAGCGGATCCAGAAGGGTCCGGTACGTGGAATCTCCCTCAAGCTGCAGGAGGAGGAGCGCGAGCGCCGCATGGACTTCGTCCCCGAGGTCTCCGCCATCAGGACCGACCAGATCGAGGTCGACAAGGAGACACTCGACTTGCTCGCCGCCCTCGGAATGTCCGAGGTTCCCGGAGTTGTTCAGGTGGATCCTGTTGCCGTCCAGGCACCGCTCGGCTTCGGCCGCGGCGCCGGAAGGAGGTACTAATTGCCGCCTTTGATAGTTTTGGTCCTGTTGTTTACAATAACACTAATTTGTTATGCATTGAGGTTTGGTTTTACATTAGTTTTGGATTGTTGGACTTGTTAAAGTTGTTAATGGAATTTGTTTTGTTTTGCTTATAATTCTTGTTGCGTTATATGGTTAGAATTGTTTGGAGTAATGGAACTAGTAGCATAGTTTGATTCCTGCGCTGTAACACCGTCTAGGATGTTTAGGATTTGGTTGTGTCGTGCCTATTATAATCTATGATGCATTTTGCGCCTGCAAGTTTTTGAAAAAATGGTCCGGGACCGTGATTTGGTCCTTTTTAAGTGTTTGCAATCACAGTTGGGACCACATTGGTTGTATTTGTCTGTGACTTGCGGTGATATCAACAAACAGTTATCAACAAATGTGATGAAATCGCAAAGTGACTGTCACCAATATTTAAAACCTTTCCCTGTGTTTAATTTGTGGTTTGTGCTAAGTTTTAAGAGGGCTGAGTTACGATGGATTTTGATTTAGCGCGATTTAGCATATGTGGAATAATCACAGAAATTTGTTGCCTTCTACATGGCATTGGTTGAGGGCATTTTAATTTCTGCACACACACAGTATAGGTTGAATTGGTTCCGTTTTTCCTTGTTTGGTTTTTTTTGTTCTAATTGGAATAGATGTCAATTAATTGTCTGAGCCTGTGATTTGATCGTAGTAAGATTTTGATTTTCATGGCATGTCACCTGAAGGCTTTGAATGAGGAGATGATCTAAAAGGGTTTAAACTATCATAGTTCTCCAAAATTCATTTCCTCTGCTTTTTCAATAGATAAAAGTCTAATTGAGCTGTGGAGCAATAAACCAAGAGAGAATGGAACAATAGCCTTTTATTACAATGGTTGCTAAAATTGTTGGAGCATTTACCTTCTAATACCTAGCAACAAAATGTTCAGATCATATTATAATTTTTTTTATTGGCAAATGTTAGTTGTTAGTTTGATAATTTTTGTTAGTGGGAGATTTGAACTCACAATTTCTCTTCCTTTCTTTTCTCTCTTTGTCACCAACCCAATCTTATATATTATGATTATGATTATTTACTCTTTAATTCCTTAACTTACCCCTTATTATGTCATTCGTATTCTCTTCCATTTGCCTTTCTTTTGTGAATCACTTCTACCTGTGCTGCTACATGTAAGCATCTGTGACCTACAGATAACCTCATATTTACCACCCACATCTCATCCATGTGTATTATAGACCACGAACCACTATCCGCAATCTATATTATGACTTCAAATAATAATGCTATTATTTTTTTTTCTGCAAGTCAAACTATAGGGCTATTGGTTTTAAAAAAATTCATAATCATTGGCTGAAACTGTAACAAAAAAATCGTTGGCTGAAATTACTCGATAACTTTTGGCACTGTGGTCACGGGCCGGGTTTGGAAAATTCATATGAAGTTTGTGTTTAGGGATTTGATCAAGCATGGACGTATGTGGTAAATGGGAGGTTGTTCTCTTCAGATCACAGATGGTCCGTGGTCTATAATACGCATGCATGGATGTTTTTGGTAAGAAATTTATGTTTTTTAACATGGCTAAAACTGATTTGATCAAAAACTTATTATAGAAAATTGCATGCTAGCAAGACATAATCTTAAAACATTTTTTTTGACTTAATTACTGTTTTAATCCATGAATTTGGAACAAAAAAAATGCACTTTTCAAAATTTAGAGACTAAAAACAAGCATTTTTAAATTTCAGTGACTAAAAAACTACACATTCAAATTCAGGGACTAAGATAGTAATTAAGTCCATTTTTTAACACTTTATTATTAAGTGGAAATAAAAAAAAATTGTGGTTAACAAATCTTATTTAATACACTTCTCTCTCTCTCTTTTTTTTTATAGGATGCATTTATCTTGTTATTATGTAATTTATGATCAATTTTAACTAATAATAAAAACGTGTTTGATAAAGTATTGTCGGCAAAACCAACGTTCGGTTGTTCGGATGCTTTTGGACGGACTATTTTGGGTCGTATTTATTCTAACTTTTTTTTTTTTTTTTGGCATTGCTCTTGTATGTCTTTCCATACTACATTGAAACATACAAATTATATTTGTGCGATAAAATTAGTAACAAATTTTTCATTGAGAATTAGAAGAACAATTGCTAGCAACAACATAAGATGCTTGTTGTAGTCACTCTTTAACAATGTTATTGTGTACAAAAAACATGAAAAAACATCCTAATTTTGAATTTATAAAAAAAATCTTGTTTTAATGCTTGTGTCAATTTAATCTATTCTATCTTAAAAAGAGGAGATTTAAGAGAAGGGTTTGCAAAAGGACCATCAACTAGTCCCTTGCTATTAGCCAATAAGCTACTTCAGTAAAGTGAGCTACTTCAGTAAAGTGAGCTCCATCCCACTTTATATGTTTTGAAGGATCGAAGCAAATTGTTGAAGTCAAACTTCCGCAAGGTGCATGTTCATCAACATTGTAAGGTTCACCTATTCCACAACATGCTTTGAATGTCTCATTCTTATCCGATGAAAAGCCTACATCATTAATGTACATAAATGAAACATAAGATAAGAACAAATAATAAAAATCTTTATCCAAAATATAAGAAAATAAAAGCACAACATATCATATTGTTGTGGTGATGAAAAAAACATTTGGTGTTACCATAATAATCAAAATAAATTATCTTAACATGATTATTTGTTGTCTTAGGATCTCTATGGCTTGATTCAACCACCCATTATAGTACTCATGAAAGTATTGTAAGCTTTTAAGCACCCAAATTGATCATAGTCATCTTTGTTACCACTATTTACTACTATCAAGACATCATAATTACATCCAATTGAAAAGTTTCCTGAGACCACTACCTCTATAGCTCCTTTTTCTATTAATGCCTAACAAATAAAAGGAAACAAAAACAAAATTGAGTTTCTAATCAATCTTGAATTATTCAATCGTATATAAATCAAAAGTTGAAGGCAACATTTCAATACTTAAAAATTGATATCACATACAATAGTGGTCTCGATAATTTCTTCAATCATTGGGGAAATTATTTCACGAGGTTTTGAAATATTGTTATAAAGCACATTAGTATCATTTCCACCAGTTTATCCTACTACAAATAATGATATTTTGAAGTAGTTATTACACACTATCATAAAAAAGAATAAAAATTGTAAGCCACATTGAGAAATTTTCATATATATATATATATATATATATATATATTTGTTACAAAATGTTCATACCAAATATGATATATTGTTTTATAATATATCTTTTATATTTTTTGTTAATAAGGATTTGAATTCACGATATCTATCTGTTTTTATCTTTTCTTTACCACCATGTGAATCTTATATATTATGCATGTGTATTATAGACCACGGACCACTATCTACTATCTATATATTATGGCTTCAAATAATAATGCAATTGATTTTTTTTTTCTGCTTGTCAAACTATAGGGCTATTGGTTTAAAAAAAATTCATAATCATTGGCTGAAATTGTAACAAAATAATCATTGGCTGAAATTACTCGATACCTTTTGGCATTGTGGTCACAGGTCGGGTTTGGAAAGTTGATGTGAAGTTTATGCTTAGGGACTTGGGATGTGGGTGGTAAATGGGAGGTTATTCTCTGTAGGTCACAGATGTGGGGGCATTAACTTCCTACACCATCACTTTTTCTAATACATCCAGCATATACAGTGCAATACCAATTTTGTCCTTCTCGTAATCCAAAAGTAATCCGTAAAGGTTCGTACGGATTCGTAATCTGTAAGAACCTTACAGATTCGTAATCCGTAAGACGAAACAAAGAATCCGTAAGGTTCTTACGGATTGCGAATCCGTAAGAGCTTTACGGATTTGCTCTTACGGATTATGAATCCGTAAGAGTCAGGTTCTTATGATGGTGAAGTTACAGACAAGTTAAGCCGGAAAGTAGAATAAGGCATCATTTTCATTCTATACCACATGATAGACATTTTACGAAGACTAGGCTGGCGATTGAAGAGAACAAAGTCTCCATCATTCAAATGACGCTCAGCCCAAAACCACAACAAAAAGGAACTATTACAAGGCATGAACAGAAAACCAAAAATATTATCATTGTTTTAATTATGTTTCTTGTAGCCAAGCTCCAAATGGTGATCACTACTTTTCTTTAAGTATCTGAGATCAAGTCTTTGTCCCTCATCCAATCGACCACTAATCGCAACCAATGGAACAAACATTATCGAATCCTCATTTCCTTTAAGACACAAAACAGCTACTAACTTCGGTATCATCCAAAACTCACTCTCGAATTTCGTCATCAGCTACAATTTTATGGCCTGTTTGATATATGGGCAGCCACATACACCCTATTTTTTACATCGTTCTTCCTTTATTTATTTATATATTTTTGTCTTTTTTTATCCATTCTCTTCTGTTATTTATATAGGCAACCACATAGCGCATACACACACGCGCACACACACACATTCCATGTATAGGTTTAGTGATGAATTGCATTAACCAGATAAATTGCATACTACATATAATTTCATGGCTATGTTCCCTCAAACATAGGTAATGACTAATCTTGTTTTTAATTCTTTGCAGGAAGAGCAACCAAGTGAGGCTGCAACCCTAGTTACACCACCATTAGTAGAACCCAATCCACAGGCAGGTTTTGCTCCTTCACGAAAGGTTAGGCTTCTGTTAAGGCTCACACCAGCCCCAATTCTGTCCTACATATATAATCGTATGTGTATCATCTTTGAATATAACATCTTCACTGTTCAACATCATTTGTATGTAGTTGCCCTTTGCGTCTTTGTATCATCATCACCAGATTCATTGTTGGAGATTGTCATTGACCATCATCTCAGGTACTGACGAATGCCTTTCAAATTTTTTTACCTTCTATATGTAATGCGTACTTGTGTAAACTGTTTTATGCCATTAATGACTATGTCTATATACAAATAATGTTCATTATGAGTGAACCGTAGTTTCCCGTTT